>PVJD01003929.1:0-150095 GCA_004026545.1 Mormoops blainvillei
ACCCTCCATGTGATCTCCTTTTCTGTGATTCTGTTCCTGTTCTAGTTTGCTTAGTTTGTTTTTGTTTTTAGGTTCAGTTGGTGATAGTTGTGAGTTTGTTGTCATTTTATTGTTCATAGTTTTGATTTTCTTCTTTTTCTTAGATAAGGTCCTTTAACATTTCATATAATAAGGGTTTGGTGATGATGAACTCCATTAACTTGACCTTATCTGGAAAGCACTTTATCTGCCCTTCCATTCTAAGTGATAGCTTTGCTGGATAGAGTAATCTTGGATGTAGGTCCTTGCTTTTCATGACTTTAAATACTCCTTTCCAGTCCCTTCTTGCCTGTAAGGTTTTTTTTTAGTAATCCCCTGATAGTCTTATAGGAACTCCTTTGTAGGTAACTGTCTCCTTTTCTCTTGCTGCTTTAAGATTCTCTCCTTATCTTTAATCTTGGGTAATGTAATTATGATATGTCTTTGTGTGTTCCTCCTTGGGTCCAATTTCTTTGGGACTCTGAGCTTCCTGGATTTCCTGGAAGTCTATTTCTTTCACCAGACTGGGGAACTTTTCCTTCATTTTTTTTAAAATAAGTTTTCAATTTCTTGCTTTTCCTGTTCTCTTTCTGGCACCCCTATGATTCAGATGTTGGAATGTTTAAAGTTGTCCCAGAGGTTCCTAAACCTCTCCTCATTTTTTTGAATTATTTTTTCTTCATTCTGTTCTGGTTGAATGTTTATTCCTTCCTTCCATTCCAAATCACTGATCTGAGTGCCGGTTTCCTTCCCTTCACTGTTGGTTCCCTGTATATTTTTTCTTTATTTTGCTTCGCATAACCTTCACTTCTTCCTCTATTTTTCATCCATACTCAATTATTTCTGTGAGCATGCAGATTACCAATGTTTTGAACTCTGCATTTGATAGGTTGGCTATCTCCTTGTTGCTTAGTTCTTTTTCTGGAGTTTTGATCTGTTCTTTCATTTGGGCGACGTTTTTGTCTTGGTGTACCTGTTATATTGTAAGGGGCAGAGAATTAAGTAATTGCCAGGGTTGCGTTGTGGTACTGTATGCAGGAGAAGGGTCAGAGAGTGATCAATACCCTTGCTCAGCTCTCCCCGCTGCTTTTGGTCAGTTCCCCTGTTACCCACAAGCAAATTGGGCCTTCTGGTGCTGATTCCTGGGTAGGTGGGTTTGTGTACATTCTAGGACCCCATGGGTCTCTCCAACAAACTCTCCCATGAGACTAGCAGTTTCTCGCAGTGCCACAAACCCCACAGGTTTTTACAGCCAGAGGTTTTGAGGCATTATTTATCTGTGCTGGAACCCTGGGTTGTACAATGTGCCTCACACCCTAGTTGTTCTTCCTGGCTTATCTGTATGCCAATGTAGGACCACCTGGTCCTCCAGCTGCTGCCTCACCCACCCAGTCCAAACTTTACAGTCCTCTCCATTCTGACCGCCCATCTCTACCCCTCCTACAAGTCTGGAAGTCTTGATGAATGTTTCTCCTTTAACTCCTTGGTTGTCAGACTTCCATACAGTTCGATTTTCTGGCAGTGGTGGTTTTTTGTTTTAAATTTGTTGTTGTGCTTCTTTTGATTGTGCAAGGATTCAAAGTGTATCTATCTATGCCTCCATCTTGGCCAGAAGTCTACTGTTATTTCTTTAATGCAGTGAGGCTGCACCTTGGTTTACAACTGGAGTCACTAGTCACAGACACCTTCACAGATGCCATTCTATCCACTAATCCCTCCTCCCGGTAATTTCATCATTTTGTTCAAAATGTGCCATTTCACTTGTACCTGCCATATTCAAAGTTAACTAGGTGTTTTAAATGTTTCTACTGTGCTGGTTCTAATTCATTTCTTTTTTTATTATTAACTTAATTTGTATCATTGACATTATTACTGATGTCCCCATTTTCACCCTCCTTGCCCACCTCCACCTAGTCCGGCCCCCTCCCATCCTTCTGGCCATCACCACACTGTTGTCTGTGTCTATGGGTTATGCATATATCTTATCTGACTAATCCCTTCACTTTCTTTCAGCCCCCTCTTCTGCCCTCCTCATCTGATGGCTCTACTTCATTTCAACATACAGCTACTGTCTGAATGTTCCCCTTTGCACCTATCAGACATCTAGATTTGTTGAAGCAAACGACATTAGGAGACTCCAATGTCAATACTCTGGCTTCATTCCATGACCTCCGAGTTGGTGGTCTTCTCTTGCTATTTAGTGTTAATTATGACTTTAAATGATGGTAGTGAGATGGTCAAAGAATTAGATGTGATTAATATGATATAAAAGATCCAAATCTCATAGACATAAAGCAGATTACATAGTATCTTTATTCTATTTGCCTTTGCTTTGGTCTGAAATAATTTCCTTTACATTTTCATTTTTATCATGATTAAGAAATTATGCTGAATGGCCACATCTGCTTTAAGAATGAATAGGATTAAATCACTGTGCTGTCATTCTCCATGAATAGCATATCTTTGCTCCTTGATATGGTATCCATTGGGTATCAAAGCATTTTGTCTTTGGCTCTGTGCTAGTCACTACTGTCTGCAAGGTTGGATGACAGAATGAGGGAAATGTTTATTAAATTTTCATGACAATAGGAAGTGTAGTAAATTCGGTAATTCAGTATTAATACTTAAACTTAATCCAGGAGGCTAGAATACTTCACCTAAACAAATGGAATAAAATTTAAAATAGAAACAGGGAGACTTATGATTTTAAAAATAAAGAATTAACTGTATATGTAGAACACGTGGATTCCTGCCTGAAAAAAATTCCTATAAAAATTTGTAGGATTTACTTTACCTGGAATTACATGTAGTCAACAATCTGTATCTGGCATTTTAGCACACAATTTTACATGTTAGCTCCAGAAGATAAATAAAAGCACTTCAAGTGGTAAATCCTCATACCTGGCTTAAAACAATTGAATCTAAAAAACAAACTAAACAAACATGAAGAACAGAGCCAAAATCATGGATATGGAGATCATTTTTATGGTTGTCAGGTGGGAGGGGAAAGGGGAGGGCAGGTGAAGAGGTGAGGGGGTTAAGAAGTACAAGTAAGTAGTCACAGAAGAGCCATGGGGATGCAAAGTACAGTCCAGGAAATGGAGTAGCCAAAGGACTTATATGCATGACCCATGGACATGAACAATGGTGTGGGGGCTGCCTGAAGGAGTGGGGGTGCTGGGTGGAAGGGGGCAAAGAGGGAAAAGTCAGGACAACTGTAGTAGCAGAATCAATAAAATATAATTTTAAAAAAAGAACAGAAAAACTAAGGGTATACCACACAGAAGTAGTTAACTGAAGGTATTTCTTTAGGGAGTTAAGCTAATGTATTCTAGAGACATTTCTTTCTGAACATTTAATAAATGTAAGAATAGAATACAGAACTGTGAGTGTTCATTAATTCTTTCTTTGACTCTGACCTCTTCAATTCCATTTGTTCCAGTCATGGTTTTAGTGATCTTAGTCTTTGTTAGCATTTTCTGACACATTTGATTTGCCAATGGTATATATTGTTGAAGAAACATTTCTAATTATAACTATATTATTGAAGAAACATTCCTATATAGGTTGCTGCAGATATATTCAGAGAAAATGTTTTCTTCAGAAAAGTTGATTTTTGTTTAAGTACACAAGTTATTTGTCAAGCGTTTGTTGGAAACTGGGTTATGTACCAAAAAGAATAAAAGAAATGATTTCAACTTGAATATATTGTTAATAGCAATTACTCATCAGCTCCCCCATCTGGGTTACTTTAGTCTCTGTCAAAATATGAATGGAAGTGCACCTGGTATGTCAGCATGACTTCACTTCAAAAGATGCCTCCAAGGGAGGTGAATAAATTTATCCACAGCACATTAAAGAGACTTATTCAACTTCGGTTGGGACTACCTTTGGTCAGGAATACTATCACAGTGACTCTTATCTTGGATCCCAGATTATACATGGTGAGCTTTTCAGTCTCAGAAAGGACAAGATTCAAGGTTTCTGGACCAGTTCTGAGCATGATTAAATGTTAATTACTTAAGCTTCACATAGTGATGGCAATAATATGCTGATTATCATGCACATGTGTTAATCCAACAAAACATAAATTGAGTCTATTCATAGATCCAGTGGCATATTGGAACACTTCAGTGAAACTGTGTTTTGATGATTGCTAAATGTGAAAAAGAATGAATTCTTAGAATGAGAAACTTAATATTCAATAAATGTTCTAAGGCATGTCTTGCACTCAATCCAACGGAATGGGATTTCTATATGCATTTTCTGAACAGTGTGAGGTTGGCCTTTAGGGTTGAGTAAATTTGAATGATCTTTGGACAATTTCTAAGGTGGATTCACAAAGTAACCAAAATTATTCAAAATTGATTTTCTGCAGTGTGACATGGACATCTACGAAGAGTAAAACTGGAAATAAATTTTTATTGAATTATATCCTTTTTCATATTTTTAAAATTGCATGCAGCAATTGTATCCTCCCTCTGGAATTTACAGATAAGAAGGGTCACAATTCTCATCTCTTTGGAATCTAAAATGGGTTGCCAAAAAGGAATAGTGAGTGAAAGTTAGAGACCATGTAGCCTGAGAGGCTGCAGGTCAGAGATTAAATCCACCTTTATGTTAGGAGCAGAGGGCAAACAATAGTTAGATACTGAAGGTGCTTTATGTGAAAATATACTGAGGCAAGGCCTTTCGAGCAGGGGAACCATGAGAACATAAGCATTGTAAGAGTTTGTAGGCACACACAGGAATGGAGGTTTTAAAGCCTGAGAGAATAGCATGTTTCTATAAGCATTCTGCTTTCTCTTACTAAAAAGCCACCCATTTCTTTTTCTCCTCCTACATTAACTGCCAATTAAAAAAATCTTTATATTTGTTAGAAATACCACCTCATGTCCACTTTAAATTTTAAATTTGGTTTGTTTGTAATTTTTTCTTACTGCGAATTTAAAAGCTTGAGTTCCTTTGTAAATAAACCTCAGATAAGAAGGCAATGATTTTTTTTGTTTGTTTTGTTTTGTTTAGGTAAATATGTACCTTCCTTTAGATCTCTTTCAGTTTGAAAAAAAATTGCCTACAAAATTTATGATATTGAAATTTTTGAAGTTAAGCATTGAATAGATCCTTTTTTGTGTGTAGTCACACTCACTATAAAAACAAATAGCTTTTTACTTTTCTTTAGTTAATCATATGTTTGAGCATCCTGAATCAAGGGCCCTTAGGCTTGGAAAGAACATTAAACATTATATAGCTCATTTTCTCTTATATTTCTGAATCTATAGTATTTCTACTATCTATGTGGTCTGAATTAATATTTTAGTGAATGGGAACATGTAACATTTTGAAGTGGCCTATTCTTTCTTTGGAGAGTCTGAGCTATTCAAAAAATTTTAATATTGAACAAAATCTCTCTCTGACAAAATTGGGAGCTTATTATAAGGTATGTGTGGTCTCTTCCTTTCTCTCCCCCTGTTTACATGTTGCCAGCATGACCTGTGCATTGCACTCATTGAGTCTTTTCTTCTCCATATCTTTGGTCTTTCATCTGAATATTGTTTTGAATTATTTTATTATCTTCATCACTCTCCTCTGGTCACTCTTGTTAATGCATATTATGTTATACTATAGCATCTGCACCTGATTCCAATTTCCAAAACAAACTAGAAAGGAACTACCGCTTTGTTGATTCTATTAGAATAGCTTAAGATACTATAAAGCTTTTTGGTGGTTATATTTACTGCTGCCTTTAATTGTGTTATTTGCTAAAATCCCTCAACTTTTATACGACTTATGATTCCTAAGGTACAACTCTTATCCTCTACTTAAGTGTTCAAGCAAAAATCCACCACAATTGCTGTTCAACAGGCAATTTGTGACTATCAAATAATCATTCCTACTTTCATACAATTACACTTACAAGTTATTATGTACATAATGAAGCTTGGAGGTACAGAAAAAATAATTCACTTTTCATTTGTCATTTTTTTCAATTTTTATCCTTTAGATTTTGATGATCTGTGGTGAGTTAGGAAATTTTAAAGAAAAGCTAAAATGAGGTCACTGAAATGCAAATAAAAAGGGCTATGCATTTGAAAAAGTACCTTTAGGTAGGTATGTCTCATTTGAACTAAAATTATAGCTTCTTTGACATTTCTATTATGTACAAATTTTGAGGAACCTTCATTTCTTTTACTTTCTGTGCTTTACTTTAAGATTCATACATAGACAGGCCTAAAAATAGTGTCTATTACAGGATAAAGTAACTTGAAATTTCATTTTAGAACTAGCTTCCTCTCATTCTGGGTCCTAACTGAATGAAACTGTGATATATTTTATTTGTTTGACTTTGATCTTTTCATAATTAAGAAGCTCTTATTTGAATCCTATACACTTTCTCCTTTATTTGGGCTATGGATTTTGTAAGCCCATAACTAAGGATAATTCTATCATGTTCACATATGTTGATTTGGTCTTTATATATAAAACCAAAATAAAATTAATAGTTTTAATGTCAATGGAATAATCAAGTGAAAGGAATCACTTTTGGTGACTGTGATCTTTCCAGGATTTGTCGGGTAGTTTTAGCAACTTAAATTATCAAACAACTTCCTATATTGGCTCAGGAATACGGAGCCATTCAACAGAAGGCACAATTCAAATCCTGTTCTTGTGCTGGCCCACTGCAATAAATAGCAGCTGGCAAAAAATATATAGTACTTATCAGTAATTAGTGTGAAGGCCAGATCTGAGGAAAGACCTGGCAGAGCATATGGATTCATGAAGACAATGTTAAGAATTGCAAATAATAGCCAAATGCAAGGGGATTTTTCTGTGTAACATATACATATCATTTCTCGAAGTCACATATAAATAATGAGTACCATTAAAAATCCTGAAATATATATTTATGCCTGTTTGTATAACACACCTAGAAGACATCTCTGAGATACCCAATTGTGTGCTATATTGACACATTTTCTCCTAAATTAGTGCTTTACTCATTTAACCAGTCAGAATTTTTCTAGTCCTAAATAACTATTTTGGCTACTTAAAAAAATACTTAAATTGTTTGGAAGACAAAAGAGTAAATAAAATCATATTACATCAGCATTTTAACCTTAACATAACACTATTCTAATCAACGAATAGCAACTAATAATAGCATTCATCATTCGAGTATATAAAATGTTGCTTTGTTTTGACAACACAGAGACAAAAATTACTACACATATGCATTAAATTTAGGCAAAATCAACTATAGTGGTTTAAAAGGGAAATTTTTTTGTTTTATTGTTTAATAAGATTATATTGGTTTCAAGCATACATTTCTTTTTTTTTTTTTTAAGATTTTATTTATTTATTTTTAGACAGAGGGAAAGGTGGGAGAAAGAAAGAGAGACAAACATCAATGTGTGGTTGCCTCTTGCACACCCCAAGCTGGGGACCTGGCCTGCAACCCAGGCATATGCCCTGACTGGGAATCGAACCAGCTACCCTTTCGTTCACAGACCTGAACTCGATCCACTGAGCCACACCAGCCACGGCTCAAGCACACATATCTACGACAAAATCTGTGTATTGCATTGCACACTACCCAAAAGCCAAATCACCTTCTGTCACTACATATTTGGCCCCCTTTATACTTTACTCCCTCCCCTCCTTCGCTTTCCTCTGGTAACTACCATACCATTTATGTATAAAGTTTCACTTTATAACCCACATATGAATGAAATCATATGGCTCTTGGTTTTCCTGAGCCATGACTGACTTATTTCACTCAGCATAATATTCTCAAGGTTCATCCATGCAGTTGCAAATGGCAGTACATCATTTTTTCTTAGGGTTGAGTAGTACTCCATTGTATGTATGTACCACATCTTCTTTATCCAATCATCTATTGAAGGACACTTCAGTTGTTTCCATGTCTTGACTGCTATGAATAATGCTGCAATAAACCTAAGGGGTGCATATATCTTTGCAAATAAAGGTCTTCAAGTTTAGCAGATAAAGACCTAGAAGAGGGATTGCTGGGTCACGAGGTAATTCTATCCTTAATTTTTTAAAGGAAACTCCATATTGTTTACTATAGTGGCTATACCAGTTTACATTCTCATCAGCAGTGAATAAGGGTTCCTTTTTCTCCACATCTCCAACATTTGTTGTTACTTCTATTGTTGATAATAGCCATTCTAATGTGTATGAGGTGTGAGGTACTATCTCACTGTAGTTTTGATTTGCATTTCCCTAATGGTTATTGAAGTTGAACATCTTTTCATACATCTGTTGGCCATTTGTATGTCGTCTTTGAAGAAGTGTCGGTTCATGTCCTCTGTCCGTTTTTTAATTGGATTTTTTTATTTGTTTGCTGTTCAGTTGTATGAGTTATTTACATGTTTGGGTTATTAACCCCAGTCGGAGCTGTTGTTGGTAAATATTATCTGCCATTCAGTTGGTTGCCTTTTTGTTTTGTTGGAGGTTTCTTTTGCTGTGCAGAAGCTTTTTAGTTTGATATAGTCCCATTCATTTACTTTTGCCTTTAGTTTCCTTGCCTTTGGGGTCAAATTCATAAAATCTTTTGTAAGACCAGGATCCATAAGTTTAGTACCTACGTTTATTTCTATGTATTTTATTGTTTCAGATCTTATGTTTAGGTCTTTGATCCATTTTGAATTAATTTTTGTTTATGAGGACAAACTGTATTCCAGTTCCATTCTTTTGCTTGTGACTTTCCAATTTTCCCAGCACCATTTATTGAAGAGGTTTTCTTTTTCTCCGTTGTATGTTTTTGGCTCCTTTGTCAAAAATCATTTGCCCTTATACATGTAGTTTTATTTGTGGGCTCTCAATTCTGTTCCATTGGTCTCGTGTCTGTTTTTCTACCAATGCCATGTTGCTTTAATTATTGTAGCTCTATAGTATAATTTGAAGTCAGATAGTGTGATGCCTCTGGCTTTGTTCTTTTTTTCAGAATTGCTTTGGCTATTTTGGGTATTTAAATAGTGGCAAGACCTGATATTTCCCTCATGGAATATAGCTCTGAGGTTTGGCTTCATTGTAGTTCAAAGGTAGTTTATATTTGAGTAGTAAAGAATATAAATACATAATTTTCAATATTCTATTAATGAATTTACCTTTTTGTTTTTATCAGGAAAAAGTAAAACACTTTTATTATTTTCTGTGTAATATTTCACACTTACATAGCATTATGTGCTAAGTACTGTTATATATATGTGTATATATGCACACACACAATTGGTTCTCAGAAATATGAGCTTTTTCGAGATGAAAATCCTGAGGTTTGGAAGGGCTAAGTGTCTTCTCAAAGAAGTTGACCATGAGCAACATGGATCCAAATCTTTCCTCTTAACTACTAAACACACAGTTCATAAATAAATTTGCATGTACGCATTCACTATAGGAATTATTTTATACACATGGGGTGTTTGGTGTTCTAAAATTTATCTATTTCAGAGGAATTACATGGTCATCTTAGCTCAGGCTATCACCAAGAAATAAAAGAAAACATAAGCTAGTTGTTTTAAACAACAGAAATTTACTTTCTCACAGTTCTCTAGACTGAGGAGTCAGAGATTAAGAAACGAGCATTATCGGTTTCTTGTGAAGTCCTTCTTTCTGTCTTGCAGTGACCTCTTCACTTGGTCCTCAGATGGCAGAGAAAGAGAGCAAGCTCTCGTTTCCTCCCCTTTCCCCTCTTCTTCCTCTTCTTTCTTTTTTCTTCTTTCTCCTTCTCCCTTCTTTCTTCTTTGTTTTCTCCTTTCTTCTCCACCCCCTCCTGCTTTTTCTTCTTCTCCTCCTCCTCCTCTTCTTCCTCCTCCTCCTTCTCTTCTTTAAAGAGAGAATTAGGGTCATTTATTGGGGTATGTATAATGAGAACACAGAAGACAAGAATAAGTCTTAGGGGTTTGAGGATGGGCTCATAGTGTATGAAGCCATCCTGGGAGAATGAGCAAGTCCCAGGCCTGAGTAGAAGTTGTCAGGGGTACCCAGGGGTATGGTGAAGCAGAGGCAGTCCCCAAGGATGCCCCGATAGTGCTGGTATATCTGGAAAATGGTGATCCAGGCGGTGAGTACAATCACGCAGAAGAAGAAGCCCACAGCTTGGGGCCGGACACAGCCTTTGATTTGGTCCGCTCTGTGCTGAGGCAGGGAATGCTTCCTGGAAGCGGAAAATGTCGGTCAGCCAGAGAAAAGGCCGGGAAGCAAACCCATGCAAGTAGTATGTCTAGCACAGGTCCAGTTTCTCCTGTTGGAGACCCAGTCCAAGTTCATAGCTGCACTGGAGTTAGGTCATCCAAGGATCTTTGAACTTTCTCTTATAAGACTACTAATCCCATTATGAGGGCCCCACACTTATGACCTCATTTAAACCTAATCATTTCCCAAAGATCTTCCTTTCTGAACCCCATCACATTGTGTATCAGTGCATGAACTCTGGTGGGACACGATTTTAACCATAGCAATGGTAGGCTGTAAACTTCAGAGGCCATGGGGCATGTCTTTTGACCTTTGTATCTCCGTGACATAGAGAAAGGCATTGCATATTTTGTGCTCAATAAAGATATGCATTGCTTGTCAAAAACTAATCATAATAATCCATGCTATCTTAAATATTATTTTTCCTGACTCTGAACATAGAAAATATATTTTAATATCACCATAAAATTCATTGACTCAACTGAAACACTTTTGAGAGTAAATGAGAGTGCTACTAAGAATCATATTAGGAAAACGGGAAAACTGGCATGGGCCCTGGACAATTAGTATGGACGGTCAGCCAATGTATGTGAGAGTAGGAAACTGAGGTCAGCAGTTTTTCTAAATGGAAATACTTAAACAGATTCTCTTTCTGTACAGACTAATTTTCTAATTTTATAGCATAGAATCAAATAATCATAACATTTTAGAACTAAAGAAGGATTTAGAAACAATCATTATCCTACAGAAACTACTCAAAACTTAGTGGTTTCACAATATTTATTTATTTATTTAAAGCAGGATTCTTCAGGGCAGCTCTAGTTTGAGCTGGACTTGGCTCATCTCATTTTGACTCACCCATGTTTCTGTAGTGTGTTGGCAAATGGACTGGGAACCAGGCAGGCCCATGTGATCTGACCAAGGCCAGGAGATCTGGTGGTGGGTTGGCTCTTGACTAGGACCGTGAACGCAGGGGTGACGAGCTTACATGACTCTCGCTTTCCAGGCTCGCTTGGGCTCGCTCACACATCAGGGCTCCAAATGCGGCCGGAGAGAACAAAACTAAAAGTGCAAGCATTGTTAAAGTCTACGTGTATCACTTCCACCATTGTCCCACTGATCAAAGCAAAGCATGTGGTTAAATGCAGAGTCAGTGTGAAAGAGCTATGAAAGGGCATGGATATATAAGGCACTTGAAAAACCTAGAGGCCATTTCTGCAATAATCCTCCACAGAAATTCTTTGGTCTGACCTCGTTGTTTTCATATTTGAGGAAATTAAGACCCTGGAAGGTCAAGTGATTTCAGCAAGGTCACTCAACTAATTGGTACATTGTCCTGAACCAAAAATAGGATCATAATTTAGACCTACTTAGGTAAAAAGTCAATTTGAACAATGTCTCTTCCCATGTACTAAAATTTATTTTGGATAGTTTTTATCCTACTGTACTAGTTGAAGTAGGATTTATATAAACTGATCATTAAACCCAGAAAGAAGTAGAATTTATATAAGCTGATCATTAAACCCATAAAATTCTTATGAGTCAAGGTTATTATCTTTGTCTCGCATAATTTTGTAAATATACAAGCATTTTAAAAAGACATATAAGGAAGAGTTTTCTACCTAAATTATTGAATTTGATGTTTCTTTTATGATATTTTATTACTTGTAATTGTCAGAATGATTTCTCCTTTAAATCCCCTAAGTAATAAAAGACATATAAGGAAAAACACAAATTGATTAATTATACAACAATAAACAATTTATTAATTTTAGCTGTACTTTTGGTCTGTTAGTTGATGAGTTTACCATCATTATTGACACTGAACTTTGTTATGAATGTATGATTATGTTGGCATTTGTGGTATTAATGTCAGTGCTTATGTTTTCACTGCATATTTTTAATAATTACCAATAAGCTTGTTGATTATAGTCAAGAACTTGAGGCCTGTCACAAAAAAATATTACTACAAAGTTCTTGTTTCTAACAAAATTAGAAGTTTGGGGAAAGACAGAGACATCAGAACATAAACAAACACAGGCTGAGTATTTTGAGGATCATTGAAAGACAGGATCTAACCTAAATAAATCAAGAATTAGGGCCAAGGCACAGAGGTGCTCATTAATCACATTCATTTTATTGCTTTATTGACTGCATCATAAAATTCTATTAGTCAGCTGGGGTTGCCATAACAAAATACCACAGACTTGGTGGTTTTGAAAACAGGAATTAATTTTCTCACAATCCAGGAAGCTAGAAGTCCAAGATTAAGTTAGGTGTTGGCATATTTGGTTTCTCTGGAGGTTTCTGTCTTTGGATTTCTTCTCTCTCTGCCTCCTCACATGGTTTTTCCTCTTTGTGTCTCTTCTTCTGCTTATAAGACTCTCTTCTTATAATCCTATCAAATTAGGGCTTTATACTTATGACCTCGTACAACATTCATTACCTCCTTAGATGCCCTGTCTCCAAACACAATCAAATTGGGCACTAGAGCTTCATCTTATGAATTGAGGGGATGCAATTTTGTCCAAAAGCTATCACAAGCTACTTCTCTTTACAGTCTTATCTCATCATATGTGTCACATTAAACAAATATAGTCACAGTGCTACAACTAATTGCAAAGGAGACTGGGAAATGTAGTCTTTATTCAGAGTGCTCACATGCCCTGCTAAATCTTCTATTAATATGGATGAAGGAGTGAAATAAATATTGGGGGGCTTTATAGGAGACTCTGTCACATAAGGCTCCTCTAATCCATACATATGGGCCAATGTTAGAAAGTTATAGGTTTATATGTATAACATAAATTACAAAATAATAAAAAAATTTTCCTTGTATATTGCAAAGCATCTCACATTTTTTAAAAAAGAGGCTAGTTGAAATTTACTAAGCACTTTAAAGCAACACTTGAAGAATTAATAATCATATTTATAAACAAATTCTTCCATTTGTTTAAGAAGCTGTTTTTTAATTCCTGTTCTTTTTATGTTTCAATAACTAAAAGCGGCATCTGCATGGCAGTGGTTGAAACTGTTTTTTGAGATTTTAACATCATTTAGTCCCCAGAAAACAGGGCATGGTATGAATCTCAAGTGGAAGGAGGGATTTTCTTTTAGCTAGTAGCAAATAAGAACCAGATAATTTAATTCATGTATTCTTCCAAGGTCATCTTACTAAAAGACTGACACTCCCTTGTTCCCTAGTTTAAGACCATTTATATCCATGGTGTAGGTTATATAAGCAACATAGAGAATCTAACGAGAGTCCCTTCAAAATTTAATATGTACAGTGTTTGCTATAATTGAGTTTTACAGAACTGGTGACACTTCTACAGTGTGCATTTTTAGAAAACATCTTTTTACAAAAGTCTCAAAGCACTTTACATTTGAAACACTGAAATCTCAAAAGAAGAAAACGTAGAAATCTGAAGCAGTTGGAAGCATAGATCAATTTAGGAGTAATAACTTTAATTGTTTCTAATAAAATCACTTTGTATTAAGTGAAAATAGTCTTAAGTTTTAAAAATTTATTGAGGATTAAGAATGACAGGCTCCAGCCTTTGTTTTTTTTCATAAAAACATATGAAATCTATTATTCTATGTTGAGTTAATAGACTTTTATAGTTTTTTTTTGAGATGAAGAAAAGTATATAATTGCTTAGATTAATCAAGAGGGCCATTCAAATCCATTTTTCTTAAGTGCAGTCACATTGCAATAATTGAAAACTAAAAATATGGATGAAAATTTCCTTTCAGTGGTCATAAATTTTGCATGTAATTCCAATTCAATATTTCTAATCCCATTGTAATACTGTCTATACCCACTTACTTGGGAACGGTCCTTAGACTTTTAGTGGCTAAGAACACAGGCTCTGGAGTGAGTTTCAAACCCCAATTCAAAATTTATTTGAGTTTAGCTGTTATTGGGTTCTTTCCAGCACTAATGTTCTATGATTCTATGATATCTATATCTTTTTTATTTAAAATATGTTATTTATAGATTTTTTTTGTTTTAATGCATTTATAAGCTTTGGCATTATGTTGAAATAATGTAAGCTTATGATTTGTTGTATGTGGTACAAACAGTAAGAAATGTGTCTTAATAGAGAACACCTTCTGGAAAGGGTGTTGCTAAATCGAAAATCTTATTTTGGGCTTTCAATAGTCAGGTAGGACCCATAAGTCTGCATAACTTCCTATAACAAATGTATTATTTTCCCAAATTCTTTATGTATCTCTTTAATATACATACACATAAACATATACACTGTTCAGTGATGTGTTCATAGAAAATTCTACTTTATCTTTGAGAAGAAACTGTTGCAAATATTAAACCAAGGGAGGAAGACAGAACTCTTTTCTGGAACAACCCAAGCTTGTCTGAAATGGGGTGTAAACTGAAGGGTGCCCAGAGCCTCCACAAACCTTGGCTGGGGGATGGGACAGAGCAGGTGATAGGATTAAGGTACTTTGCATTACGATGTCAAGTTGATAGCTAGTTTAATAGCTGTGATAAAATAAGGCAAGGTGGGAGTGACTTTCAGACTGTATCTTTGTTATGGAAAAATGAAGCGACCAGACACTGAGGGGTTAGGAGCACGATCTTTATTTACCTGCACGGGCCCAGAGGAGACAAACTCCAAATTCTGAGCCCAGAACAATAGCCCCGCATTCCTTTTATGCAGGGCTAAGCAGGGGAGGGTATTGGGAGGAGTAGTATAGATTTGGCACGAAGGGGCTTACAGAAGTGGGAGAGAAACATTTATAACATTAGTCAGGGCAGATAGCGTCTCAACACCTGCAGCAGGGCAGATAACATTTCATTTCGTCCTTGGTGTGGTCCTGACTCCCTCTACATCTTGACTGATAAGGTAGCCAAGAGAGGTGGTTACCCCTGGATCACTGACACACATTGCCCAGACTGGGGATGGCAGCGGAGAGAATGTAAAGTATACAGAAAACTGGCAAAGTAGCTAATTGTGGGAAGAATCAGAGATAAGGTCATGAAAGAGGTTCTGGGTCAGGATTTAAACTAAAGGCGGGCAGCCACAAAGGGATTTGGCCATGTGGTTTGAAAGGGTGTAGAAGGGCCCCCTCTGGGCCACCATGAGGTCTGGTGTGTAAGGAGGTGCTACAAGGTTTCGGATTAAGAGCTAGAGAAAGAAAGAGGGGGATCTCTGAAAAACCTGCCTGGGGAACATGGCAACATGGATGATGGTGCTGGGAATTATGGGACCCGCCTAGCCAAGAGTGGACTAATGGGAGATACCTGGGATGCTGAACTGTGACTGGGAGTGCTGAGCCTTGGACTTCTGTTTTTCTAAAAGATGGTACCTCTGGCTGGTACATTCTGAAACTGGCCTGATTTGGCAAAGGGATGCAGGATTGTGTGTGTAGCGGGGAGGGGTGTTTTAAAGGGAGTGGGACTTAACAGCTCCATTTGGTCATTATTTTAAAACTGTATAACTTTTAAATAAACAATTCCTTTCCTTTTCACCAAACTCTGGCATTAGGAGTCACACTTCTTCGCAGCAGGCAGCAGACCCCACAACCCTTCCAGGACAGCATAGACTGGGGGTCCTATAACATACCTATCTCTCTCTCTCTGTTGGTGATTTCTTCTCTTTGTGGGAAGAGCAGGTTTTAGTAATTTTTTTATATTTCCTCTTGTGCAGATATAAGCTGGGTATCTTTGTACATGTAAAGCAAGGCATTTTCCTAAATACAAAAGCTTTTTAGCCATTCAGTCTGACATTCTTCAATGTTAAAAATTTAAAGTAGAAATTTTATTGTGTTTGTGTTATTCTGGATGTTTTTATATTTAAGAAGTCTCCATTTCCCATAATGTACTCTGTGAAGTTTTAGGTAAGACTTTTTTCCCACTGAGTTAGAATGAGTTAGCCATGATTCCTGAATATAGAACAGGGTAATTCTCAGTTTTGATTTTGAACCAAATGTATCATATTAAAAAATTTTAATAATAATTTAAAAATACCAAAAGAAATGAAAAGATAGTTCCTAAACTAAGGTCAGTCTTAATAAAATATAAACAGTAAATAAAGTTTTAATAAAAGCCTGTCCACTCAGAATTTTATTTTTAATTATTTTGTTCTCATTGTCCTGTAGTTCACACTACCATCAGTATATTCCCAAATTAAAAACTTTTAAATTTCCTTGTGTGTGATAAATTTTACTTTCACAAACTGTTTTCTTATAAATCAACTGGGTGTTTAAGCTAAAGGATAAAAGCATAACTGGATCTTCCTTTCAGTGGTAGTAAAATTTGAAGAATGCCAAATTCCCTCACAATGAAAAATAGATCTCCATGAAGCTGACACAATGTCTGAAATCTCACCATTAACACTGCCCCTGGAGGGCTTTGTGGAGACAAGCAATTTAATTAGGTTAAGGCATTATATTTCCTGGGTAAATCATTTGCAACCCAAACACAATAGCATGCATTTTTCCATCTTATTAAAAATCATTAACACACAGCAGAACCCTGAGGAAATGACATGAGACAGAAAACAAGTGTATGTTTCAAAGAAATGAAGAAGTAGAGAAAGGTCAGATTCATGTAAGTTGCCAGGTTCTAGTGGGCATTTTTAGACCAAAATGGAGCATTGTGAGCTTTTAAAAACCTCTCATAGTTTTTCCTAAGTTCTTTACCATATTGTTTGGGTAAGAACCTCTTGTTTTTGTCATTTTCCTCTTTTAGTTATGTTTTGTTTTGTTTTGTTGGTTTTACTAAGCAGCAAACCAATCCTTAAGCACTGCTCACATTTGATGTGACCTTGTCCTGCCTCTGTGCTGGTTAACCATGACCCCAAATTGTCATCTTGTCCTGGGACTGCACCAAGATATCCATTTGCTATACATATCTGCAAGTTTAAATGGACTGTTTACTTAAAAAAGGAAACCGAAACAAACAAACAGCAAGCAAGCTGGTAATGGCGCAGCAGTGCATGGAACCCTGAGCATAAATAACAAGCAAATAAATTTGATTGCTTTTTAAATGAATGTAAAAGTGACCTAGAATCCCATTTTCAGCTGTATTTAGTCATTAATTAATCTGAAAATCTCCCAATTTAAAACAAATAAAGTAAGAAACATAAAAAATCAAAAACCTCAAGAAATTAAAGAATAAACAAAGTACATACCCAGACATAAACCATGAAAATGGCTGATATCTGGAGGAATAAATGAATTCTAGAGCTGCAGAACTCCTAGAAAATTTTATAGTTTCTAAAATAAGAAATTTGTATTTTATGTACAATGAAATACAAGACAAGTCTTTCATTCCATGCAATGTGAGAATTAAAATTGAGTTCTTTATTAGTGAAATTTTTAATGAGTTTTAACCTTAGTAAAAGAATAGACTAGCCAACAAAGCAACAAGGAGAGTTCTCTATCTTAGTTTGAACTCTAAGTGAAGAAAAAAGTTTATCTTGATAAATGGTAACTGAAAACTCATGCAGGTTTGGGTTTCAACATTATATTATTTACATAAGACATGTATTGATACATATTCTAATACAAATAACCCCATACTGAGAAATCAACATGAAAAAATGCCATTTTGTGTCACTGGGCAGAATAAAACTGGGCAGAAATGCTCTCTGGAAGGATCACTTCAGGCTCAATGGTTTTATCTCATGAGTATAAGGATGGTTCAGTTGGAAAATAAGATCATTTACCATACTAAAAAAATTACCTGATCATATCAATTAACACAGAAAAAGCATTTAATAAAATTCAATATCTCTTCATGAAGGACACTCTTGCTAAACTAGGAATGAAAAGACATTTTATAAACGCCATAAAAGGCATGTTCTAAATGCTAAAGCTAATAAAATACATAACGGTGAAATACTGAATGCTTTTCCTTTAAGATCTCTTAATGCTTTTTCACTTAAGGAACAAGACTATGATATCCTCTCTCACCACTTCTATTCAGCATTATGCAAGAAGTCCCAGCCTGTGCAATGAGGAAGAAAAAGAAATAGGTGGCATATAAATTGGAAGAGAAGAAGTAAAACTCTCCCTATTCACAAATAGTGATTTTCTATATTTAGAATCCCTAGGCTTCTGAGAAATAAAACAAAATATAAATACAACTCTTCATACTAATATGTGTTTTCAATAGTACAAGATATAAAGTCAACACATAAAATCATTTATAAATCTGTTTTCTAACAAAGAACAAAATGAAATCAATTTTTAAAATGCTATTTACAATAGCTTCCCCAAAGATGATATACCTAGGTATATATGTAACAAAATATCTATAAACATCTGTATGCTGACAGTTACGAAATTTTGATTAAAGTGATCAAAGACTTACATAAATGGAGAAACATACCGTGTTCATAAACTGGAAAATTCAGCATTATAAAGATGACACCTTTATTGGAAGTAATTAGGCACTGATTAGATACTGCAGAAGAAGGTATCAATGACCTTGAAGATGTAACAGTACGACCAATCCAAAAGGAAGCAAAAAAAAAAATTGTAAAAGAAATGATCACAACCTTAGTGATCTGTGGGGGGAACATCAAGTAATATAATGTACATTTATTTAGAACTACAGAAGGTAGATTTGGAGAAAATAAAAAATATTTGAGAAAATTATGGCTAAAAGAAAGGAAAACCATATAAAGCATGGTTTCAATATACTTAAGGAATCCACGCACATGAATTTCATGCCAGAACAGATGAAATCAAATTGATAGCTGCTAACAGTAAGGAAAATGACTTAGAGCAATAGGGTGAAAAACAGTACATCAAAAGCACAGGGCCAAAGACTTTTACTTTTAGAAAAGTAAAAGATTACTTTTAGAAAGTGTGCAAACCAAAAACCAAAGAAATCACATTGTTAAAATGTTGAAGTGAAAGAAACACCTAGAATTTTATTCCCAAAGAAAATACATTATAATAACAACATAAGCTAAATTTTTTTTTCAGGAAAACACAAAATCACAGAATTTATTGCCAGCATACTTACACTACAAGAAATATAAAAGGAAATTCTTTGTAACACAAGAAGAAAACTTGGATGTACACAAAGGAATCAAAAATACTTTCTTCTCATTTTTAAATTTGTATGAAAGCTAATTGACTATTTAAAGCAGAAACATAAGTAATTTATTATGGTCTTTATAACATATGTAGACGCATAATGCATAAAAATATTAGCACAAAGGGCAGGAGAGGGAAATGCTAACACATTATTGTAAGCTTCTTGTATGTGAAATGTTACATCCTTTGAAAGTAAATTCTGCTATGCTTATAAATCCTCAAGAAAACCCAAAGAGAATAAAAGAGTCTTAGCTAAAGAGCCATCAGTAGAGATAAAGTGGGATACAAAAAATACTCAGTCCTAAAGAAGGCAGGATAACAAGAGAGAGAAACAAAGAACATATTGAGCAGATAGAAAACAAACACCAAGATAGTAGATTTAAACCCAATAATGCCAAAGATAACATAAATGTAAATGGTATTAACACACTAATTAAAAGACAGATTAGCACACTGCATAAAACACAAACACCAAAATCTATAGTGTATAAGAGATTTATTTTATATATAAAGAAGTAGATAGGTTAAAAGTAAAATGACAATATATACTATTAAAATATTAAGCATTAAAAAAATGGATTGCCTACATTAACATCATAAAGCAGACTGCAAAAGAATATATGTTATCAGACTTAAAAAAGGGATTTACATTTTTATAGCTAGATTATAGAATCATTTATAATAGCTGAAACCTGAACCTATCATAAATGTCCATTAACAGGTGAATTGATTTAAAAAATTGGTATAGCTAAACAACATACAAATACAATAAAATGTAACGAACTATTGATACACACAACTACATGGATACATCTCAGAAATATTACTCTGATGAGGTCAGATTCAAAAAAATATGTACTGCATGATTTCATTTGTATCCAACTCTAGAAACATCTAATAAAATATCAGACAAAGCACATTCCCAATTCCCTGTGTCCAGGGATGAGAGTGGGGAGGGATTTGATTGGGAAAGTGACAAGGAGCTTTTATAAAGTGATGTAAATATTCTATACCTTAATTTTGGTTGTGTTTACATGAATGCATAAATCTCCCATGGGTACACTTAAAATGGGTTCCTTTTTAATATAAATTTCTATACATTTATAAAAAATGAATGAATTAATAAATATGAGTAAATAAAAATCTGAAGCAATATAATTCTGGAAGATGTATAATTGAGAGCAATTTCCAAAGATAAAAATGGTACCAGAACAAACTCATAATGTATTTAATAAGGCATTCAAAAATTAAATAAAAATTTAAATGGGAGATATTTTGGGGAGACATAGAATTTATAATTCAATACAAAAGACCAAAAATTGATGACTGTGAAGGTCAGAATCTTGGTTAGATTATATTGGTGGGATAGACAGGGAATTAACATATAATTTTAATAATTTGTGAAATGTACTTTTTCCCTCACATTTTTGCACATTCTCCACTGGTGATTTGAGAAGAGGGAGCCAGAATTCTGTACTAATCTTCCATCTTAGGAAAAAGCAGAGCTATTATCACTTTTTAAAAAATAGACACTTTAATTAACGTTGTAAAATTGCTTGATTACCAGGCCTTCTGATTAAGTAATATATATTACATATTTTATAAATTATTTATAATATATTTAAGAAAATATATGTGAATAAATATTACATGTAACATTATGGGAGAAAATAATATGCATTTCTATATGTGTAGAATATATATTTATGGGATATATACATATATATATACACACTTCTGATCGAACTGTAAATATACATATGTGGTCATAGTTTAAAGTTTAATGTTTTACTCTGTCTTCTTTTAATAGTATTACAAATATTTTCTTGCATTATTAAATATTTAAACATCCACAATTTGTGATGACCACCAATATTTGAGCTGATGGATATACGTGTTGTATTTTCCCATTTATTGTAAGAAAATTTGATTGTCTTTAAATTTACATTGCTCATAATAACTCTACAGTAACATACTTTCATGTGAAAATATATTCTTGGAGTGATGTCTTAAATTTGAAATCATTGGACTAGAGTTAAATTAAGAACCACTGTATTAAAGACTAGATATTTTTTAAAAATTTTAATATACTTATTAAAAGTAGATTTTAAATATACTTTTTAATATACTTATTAAAAGTATATTAAAAGACTTATATTTAAGTCTTTTATCCATCTTCAGTTTTTTTTTGTGTATGGTGTAAGTTGGTGGTCGAGTTTCATTTTTTTGCATGTAGTTCTCCAGATCTCTCAACACTATTTGTTGAAGAGGCTATTTTTATTCCATTTTATGCTTCTGCCCCCATTGTCAAATATTAGGTGACCATAGAGACATGGATTTATTTCTGGGCGCTCTATTCTGTTCCACTGATGTATATGTTCATATGCCAATACCAGACGGTTTTGATTACAGTGGTCTTGTAATATAGTTTGATGTTAGGTATTATGACCCTTCCTACTATGTTCTTCTTCTCAAAATTACTGTGGCTACTTGGGGTCATTTATGGTTCCATATAAATTTTTGAAATGTTTGTTCTGTATCTGTGAAATATGTTATTGGTATTTTAATAGGGACTGCATTTAATCTATAAATTGCTTTGGGTAGTATAGACATTTCGATTATGTTAATTCTTCCAATCTATGAACATGGTATATGCCTCTTTTATTTGTGTGTTCCTTAATTTCTTTTTCAGTGTTGTGCAGTTTTCTGAGTACAGGTCTTCTACCTCCTTGGTTAGATTTATTTCTAGGTGCTTTATTTTTCATGTTGCTATAGCAAATGGGATTTTTTCCCTGATTTCTGTTTCTGATATTTCATTATTGTCATGACACCACAAAAGGCCTGGAGGAGAACATAAGCAGGAAAATCTCAGATATTCCACACAGCAATATTTTCATTGATATGTCCCCTACTGCAAGGGACATAAAGGAAAGAATAAACAAAAGGGACTTTATCAAAATAAAAAGCTTCTGCACAGCTAAAGAAAACATCAACAAAATAAAAAGGGAACCAACCATGTGGGAAAATATATTTGCCAATGATACCTCAGACAACAGTTTGATCTCCAAAATATATAAAGAACTCACACAACTCCACTCCAGGAAGACAAACAATCCAACTAAAAAATGGGCAAAGGACCTGACCAGACACCTCTCCAAGGAGGACATACAGAGGGCCCAGAGACACATGAAAGGATGCTCAGCATCACTAGCTATCAGAGAAATGCAAATTAAAATCACGATGCAATACCACTTCATGCTAGTCAGAATGGCCATCATAAACAAATCAACAAACAACTAGTACTGGTGAGGTTGTGGAGAAAATGGAACCCTAGTGCACTGTCGGTGGGAATGCAGACTGGTGCAGTCACTGTGGAAAACAGTATGGAATTTCAGAATACTAAAAATGGAAC
This sequence comes from Mormoops blainvillei, assembly GCA_004026545.1. Lineage (NCBI taxonomy): Eukaryota > Metazoa > Chordata > Mammalia > Chiroptera > Mormoopidae > Mormoops > Mormoops blainvillei. The sequence continues at coordinate 22,724 of PVJD01003929.1, forward strand.
TGCCTTTTGACCCAGCAATTCCACTGCTGGGATTTTATACCCTAAGAATCCTGAAATACCAATTCAAAAGAACCTATGCATCCCAATATTCATAGCAGCACAATTCACAAGAGCCAAGTGCTGGAAGCAACCTAAGTGCCCATCAGTAAGTGAGTGGCTCAAAAGGCTGTGATACATTTACATAATGGAATACTATGCAGCGGAAGGAAAGAAGGAGATCCTACCCTTTGCGACAGCATGGATGGACCTGGACAGTGTTATGTTTAGTGAAATAAGCCAGGGGGTGAAAGACAAACACCATATGACCTCACCTAGAAGTGGGACCTAATCAATAGAACAAACAAGTAAGCAAAATATAACCAGAAACATTGAAATGAAGAACAAACTGACAGCAACCAGAGCAGAGGGTGAAGGGGGATTATGGGGGAATGAAGGGAAAGGATTATCAAGGAACATGCATAAAAGACCCATAGACAAAGCCAAAGGGAGGTAGGATTGAGGGTAGGAGGTGGGGGTGGGTGGGACAGGGTAAATTTGTGGCAGGGAAATGGAGACAACTGTATGTGAACAACAATAAAAAAATAAAATAAAATAGGTAAATAAATAAGAAGAACTATTATTCCAAAAAATAAAAATAAACTTCAAGTCTTTGCTCTCACTAAGATTTTTAATACTTAGTGCTATATATTCTGTCAGATTACTTTTAGCAATTTGAACTAAACAATAATATGTGAGGCCATCGATTTTAGCACATATAGTAAGTGTAATCATTTTTTAAACTTTTTGAATTTGATGATTTAAAATTGTGTTCCTATATATTTGTATATTTTACTGCTATTGAAATTGATATTTTTTATTTTTATGTCTATTTTTTGTAAGTTTTTTATAGAAACATATTTGACATATAATATGGAGCAAATTTAAGGTCTACAACATGTTGATTTGTTATGTATATGTATTGTAATATAATTGCCATCTTTGTGATAGCACCTCTATCACATTACATAAATATCATTTCCTTTAGTGGTGGATATAATCAAGATCTAATCTCTTAGCAAGTTTGATGATTGTAATACAATATTGTTGTCTTTATTCACTATATGATGCCTCATTAGATCTTAGAAGCTTTTTACCTGCTAGTTGCAAGTTTGTGCTCTTTGGTAACATCTTGCCTATTCCATCACCTCTGAGACCCTGGTAACCATTGTTTTATTCTATGTTTTTATGAGCCTGTCTTTTCTAGATTCCTCATATAAGTGATATCATAGAGTATTTGTCTTTCTGTGTGACATCTTACTTAGCATAATCTCCTCGATATCTAACCATCTTGTCATAAAAAGCAGTAATATTTCATTGTATCTATACCACATTTGCTTTACTCAGTCATCTGTCAATGGGCACTCAGTTTGTTATAGTTTGGCTACTGTAAATAATGCTGCAGTGAATATGGGAGTGCATATAATTCTTTGATATCCTGTTTTTATTTCTTTTGGGTATATACAAAGAAGTGGAATTGCTGGATCATGTGGTAGTTCTATTTTTAATTTTTCAAGAAGCCTCCGTATTGTTTCCATAGTGGTTGAACCATTTTACATCCCACAAGAGTGTATGAGGCTTTCTTTTTCTTTACGTCTTTACCAACCCTTGTTAATCTTTTGTCTTCTTGATTATGGACAGAAAAACTAAATGGACATTTTTTCCAAAGAAGACATCTAATGGCCTATAGGTACATGAAAACATGCTCAACATCACTAGTCATCAGGAAATGCAGATCAAAAACACAAGGGATACTACCTCACACCTGTTAGAATGACTGATACACTGTAAGTAGTTATATTTATCTTTTGTCCACTTTCCAGTTGGGCATTCTCATTTTTTATTAGTTGATAGAACTCCCTTTGTTTGTTTGTTTATTTATTTATTTATTGTGTGTGAGAGTAATTATAAGTCTACACATGTCTTTTTTATTGTCATGTTTTTTCTCATTATCTGCTTTGCCTTTTAATATTTGATTTTAGAGATTTTAGCTGCTAACTGTAGGCTTTTTAAATCTGTAAAACACTGATCTATTTTTCATTGTTCCTTTCATTTTATCCTTAGAAAAATTCTAAATTTCTGGAGTTTTAAGTGTTCAATTAGAATTTGTTGTATGTTTAGGGGGAGTTAAAATTATATATAGTTGTATGATACACATATAATACATAATAATATAACTAAAATATATAATACATATATTTTGCATATATTGATTGTCACCTAAGGAAAGAGGAGAAAGAACAAAATCTTTTCCACTCTCTCCTTGACCTTGGTTTCTCTGTTTCACTCACAGGTATATATATCCCCATGAATAAAAGTGATTTTTACTTTAAACCTTAGGATAATTTGAACTTTTATAATGAGCATTTCCCAAATATATATATTTACTTGCAGGTATATTGCAGCTGCATACATACAGATGTCTATACACACAACATATAAGATTCAGAGGAGGGACCTAGCATTTTATTTTTGTTTTTATATCATGTACTTATAGAATAAAATTAATTTTTTATTTATATGAAATGCTATTTTAATTACATTTTATTTCCATTCTATAAAGTAAGACCTCTTTTAGTATTTTCTGTTCTTTGGATTTTTTTACATTCATATACTTAAAAAAATTTAAGTCATCTTCAATTTTGAACATATTTAGAAAGACCGTAAATGATGCATGATTTGAAAGATTTAATAAAAATACAGAAAAATTATTGTACCAGAAAACTTGGGTAAGCATATAATTGTAGTTTAGTGAAAAGCTTAGATATGTAAGAGAGAAAAGGTATGAGGGTTATATACTTCTCATGATAAACATAAAAGATAATATTGAATGTTTACTATATACAAAATATTGTAAAGCGCATTACATGTATTATCTCATTGAAGGTTTAAATAAACAAAAACAAAAACCAGGGCCTATTTTTACATATGAAAAGACCAAGCTTTAAATAGTTAAATTTTTCCCATCAGAAAAAATTGAGATTAGGTCTCAAGTCCTAGTTTCTCTGACTCCAAAGCTATCATCTTAAATACTGTGCTATACTTACTTTTGTCAGATTATAGAAAACATAAAAGTTTATCTAGTGAGACAAATACTTTCCTGTCCCTAAATTCTAGAAGAAATTTATTGAGTGGATGTTGAATAGCAATGATGGATAATGTCTTCAACCCACATTTTACTGCACATAAAAGTAACATTTTTTAATGGCCAGTTCTTGTATCAGCCTTTGATAACAGTTTAGTTCATAACATTAAATCATAACTTGATGCAGGTATTTCTATGGACAACATGCTGAGACAGCTAAGATATGTTGTTTTCTGTGATCAACTTGATTTGGGAATGTATTTTTCATATGCCCATCATAGGGAGAGTCATAGAGAATCAGAAGGAATGGTTTAATTTTAAAGAAATATCAGGAAAATGGCAGATTCTGTTATAGAGAAAAGTATGTCACGTGGAAAAGTCAATGTGAGTCAGCAGTAATGTCTTCAAAATAACTAAGATAGTTCCCTAAAGGAAGGACAGAGTTGAGAGCTGAAGTTGGACTGATTATTTGTTCTCTGCATGTGAACCTTTAAGAGTCATGTGGAATTTTAAATTCAGTCCCAAGTCAAAAAGTGTCAGAGGGATTGAAAATCTTCAGGACCCTCATTCACCATGGTAACACTGATGTTTCTCTCCCTCTCTTTCTCCCTCTCTTCCTCTCTCTCTAAAATAAATAAATAAAATCTTTTATAAAAATTAAATAAATTATTATAGATCAGTTTGATATTTTGAGGCTTGTTTGAAATTTTTGACAGGAAAGATATTGACTAGTCTTTATTCTAGGAATAATTTAGTTCTATTGCTCAGGTATGGTGCTACCAAGGGGTCTCTACTGACTACTCTGGAGGTCATCAAGGACTGTCTAGTGTAGGTCGAATAACTCCCATGAGTGAGTTCTGGGAATGCTACAGTATACAGTACCTTTGCTATTTTTTTTACCTGGCCTCATAGAGTCTTATATGCATGTACAGTTTAGTTTTAATAACAGACTCAAGGGGACCACTGTGTACTGTAGATTCTTGAAGCTCTTTCTTGATTTTGTTTTTCAGCTGGAGCTTTGCCTTTCAAATTTTAGTCACCTTAAACTCACTGAACTGAAATTTCCTCTTTAGTCAGTGAGATCACCCTGCCCTGTTTGTGACTGTCCTCATTCTATTATAATAGCACCACAGTGCTTACAGGGCTCATTTCTATCATTGCCCCCTTTTTTGGAGATTATAGTTGTACAATGTATATTTTCCAATATTTGAAAACAGATGTTTGATATATTTTGTTCAGTTTTCTAGTTGTTTCCACCACTAATTTAAGTACAGACCCTGCTACTTCATCATGGTTGGAAGCAGGACTTGTTACATTTTTAAAAATAGGCTACTTTTAAAAAGCAGTTTCAGGTTCATAGTAAAACTGAGTGGAATTAAAAGATTTTCCATCTACTCCTTGCTCCCACACATGCATAGCTTTCCCTATTATCAACAGCCCCCTTTAGGGTGGTACATTTGTGACAATGAATGAACCTACGTGAAATCTTTATCACCCAAAGGCCACACTTTACAATAGGGCTCACTCTTGGTGTTATACATTTTATGTGTTTGGACAGTACATAATGACATGTTTAATGTTAGTGATTTTGGATTTAGTCTATTTTAATAGGTGCATAGTGATAGTTCATTATTGTTTTAATTTGCATTTTGCCAATGACATAAGATGTGGAATAGTTTTATATGTTTATTTATCAGCTGTATTACTTCTTTGATGAGGTAGGTGTCTGTTATGATTTCTGGTCCACTTTTTAAGTGAGTTGTATGTTTTCTTGCTGTTGAGTTTTAAGAGTTCCTTAAGTATTTTGGTCAACAGTCCTGTATTACATGTGTCTTTTGCAAGTATTTTCTCCTCCTCTGTGGTTTGCCTTCTCATTCTGACATTACCTTAGCAGAGCAGAAGTTTTTAATTTCAGTTGAAATAAAGCTTATCAATTCTTTCTTTCATGCATATGACTTGGGCATTATCTAAAATGTCATTGACATACTGAAGGTCATTTAGATTTTGTCCTATGTCATCTTCTGGGAGTTTTATAGCTTTTTATTTTACATTTTGTTTTATGGTCCATTTTGAGGTGCTTTTTGAGAAGTGTAAGTTCTGTGATTACATTCCTGTGTGTGTGTGTTTGTGTGTATGGTGGATATCCAGTTATTCCAGCAATATTTTTTGAAGAAACTCTCTTTGCCCCATTGTATTTCTTTTCATCCTTTGTCGATGGTCAATTGACTATATTTATGTGGATCTATTTTGGGCTCTCTCTTCTGCTCCATTAATCCATTTATCTATCCTTTTGCCAATGCTACAGTGTCTTGATTACTGTAACTTTACAATAAATTTTGAACCTGGGTTGTGTCGTCCCCTAACTCTGTTCCTGTTCTTCATTATTATGGTGGATTTCTGGCTTTTTTACCTCTTCATATAAACTTTAGGATGACACAGTTTTATATAAAACTTTAATATCCACAAAATAACTTGTTGGGATTTTTATTATAAGTCCCTGGATCAAGTTGGGGAGAACTGTCATTTTACAATATTGAGTCTCCCCATCTATAAACATAGACTAAGTTTCCATTTATTTAGTTCTTCTTTGGAATTTTTCATCATTTTTATAATTTTTCTCCTATAGTCCTTGTGATATTTTGATAGATTTATGTCTAAGTATTTTCATTTGTGTGTGGGGATTGATGATATAAGTGGTACTGTGTTTTTAATTTCAAATTCTACTTATTTATTGTTGATATATGAGAAAGTAATTGATTTTATATACTGTCCTTATATCCTGAAACTTTAATATAATCAATTATTAGTTTCAGAAGTTTTCTGTTATTTGTAGTTGAACAAATTATTAATTATTTTGGATTTTTCACATAGACAATCATGTCATCTGTGAACAAAAACAATTTTATTTCTTCCTTCCCAATCTGTATGTCTTTTATTTCTCTTTTTATTGCATTACATAGAACTTCCTGCATGATGTTTAAAAAGTGTGCTAAGAGGGTACATCTTTGCCTTGTAATTTTTCTATGTTTAAAAATTTACAGAAGTTTACAAATATGGATGAACAAGGGCTACTATGCTATATTTCCTCTTTTTTTACTTCTTTTTATGCCATAGTTTATATTTCTAATACTTTAATCTGCTTAATTTTTTAACTGACATTAAATTTGTCATTATATAGGGCATGTTATAAATAGCATTATAATATTTAGAAACTGGAAATCCCGGAGGTAAATAGGTATTCGACAACTATAAAAAATAAAGACTTATTGATAAAAAGACTCTACATTTATTTTGGTATATTGATCCCCTTTTGGGATTACAGTTAATTTATCAATGCATAGGTTTACTTTTCAAATTATTAAAATAAAAGGAAAATTGTCAAATATTCATTAAAAGTTTCTTTCAAAACCTCATTGTACAACATTCTGTTTGTCTACACCCATTAATAACATGCCAATGTATTGTAAATTTTTCTAAGAAAAGAACCATAAATCCACTTCAAATTCTTCTAATTTAAATAAATTTCCAAAATAATATTACCCTAGACATAAATGTATAAAAATGAAACTATATATACCCAAAGAGAAGGATCTGCAGGTTGAGATTTTTTGAAATATTGATGAGTAAACTTTTTATATACCACGTAGATACTCTTGTCCAGTGCCATTAATTGTTATTTTAACATGATATTCAAGACAAATAACTAGATTAATTCATCTTTTGAATACACAGCACATCTAAAGATTTTATTGTCTTATTCATGGATGTCAAGGTAATATAATTTATTGTTTACCACAAAAACAAGTCAACAAATATAAATCATGGTGATTATGGTTAACGATACTGTAATATATACTTGAAAGTTGCTAAGAAAATAGACTTAAATGCTCTTACCACAAAAAAAAAATGATAACCGTACGAAGTGATGGAGGTGTTGACCAATGCTATTATGGTAATCACTTTACAATATATAAATGGATCACATTAACAGGTTGTGTACCTTAAATTATACAATGTTATATGTCAATTATATCTCAGTAAAGTAGGGAAAAAGTTTACAAAATATTTAATGTCATTTATTTCACTCATTCTTTCCTTTATGCTTCTAGATGTCTCAGTACAAAGGCTGTAATAGGAGCATTCATTATTTACATGGTAAGTCTTGGGTAACTTCCAATGACAAGTACTTACAGTTGTCAAAAATTATAAAAAGTGAGTTATAGGATTAAAAATTTCTGAGTGATTTGATAGTGGACTATTATTAGCAACAGGTATTAAAATACTTCATAATTTACCCATTAACTGAAAGTAAAATGAGTTTTTAAAATAACTCAGACATTGTATATCATCGCAAATATTTTAAAATCACTATATTTCGAAGTCATAATTTTTCATATTAATAAAATTTCAAGAAGTCCCCTGTAGTAAATTTATGAAATTTGATATATTTAATTCTTGTGATAAATGTATTTTAATAAATTTTATTTCTGTCTTAATGGTCATTTGGCTTTCAAACCTATTTTAATGGGATATTATTGATTTTAAATGTTGAAAAAGAAGATACTCTAATCTAATCCTCTTCCTGACTAGTAGCTGAACAAATTTTAATTTAGATTTTGTGAGTAAAGCATATTTACTAGAATTCTTGAAATAAAATTGGATACATTCATTTGGACTAATTTTTTTCTAACCATTTTCCAATGTATTTTATGTGTTTCAATTAAGTCATTAATTTGATTATTTGCTTATGAAGTCATGTTATTCTTTTATACTCCTCTGATCATTTGAGTATTTATAGCCACTCAGAGCTTTCCCAATGTCTCAGTAATATAAGAATCTTTTTTCTACACCAGTTTGATTAGTAACTTTAACGGAATTGTTATCATGGTACCCTCTCTGTAGAACATACTCCAGCTCCTTTAGTTTTCCCTTTTTGATTTTTTTTTTCATTAAAATTTCACCTCAGGTGTGAAACTTCTTGATTGCTAGTTTAAATTAATAATAACATCCTAATGCTACTTTTCATTAAGAAAAATTTTTGTTGGCTTATCAGCAAACCTTAACCAACCACAGAAGTTCAAACACATTTCCTATTGCTAAGACAATATTCTTTTGACATCTGACATTGTATTTGGTTATAAAATTTTATTCATTAGTTAATTAATTAATTAATTTAATAAGCTTCCCATATTTTCTCTATGGGCTAAAACTGAAGTTTTCATTCTTTCAAAACTTATAAAACCCCTTCTTTGAACAAAATCTGACACAGAATCCTAATATTTGAAATAGGTAAATTTAAAATAGCTGTGACTGAAACAGATAACTGTCCCTCCTGTCAATTTTCTCATCTATCTTTCTCTAAAGGGAGTCCCCAGGGAGAGAGAGAGAAAGAGAGTGCATATGTGTTGATTCCTCTTTGAGTGACCCTACTCTATATGGGGCTTGTCTGGGTACACGTGGACTTCTCAGTGACTACTTTATTTATTAACATGAACACATGTCGTTAAGTGAGAAGAACAATGTGGCATGAGACTATGCACAAAAATTTTCATCTCTGTAGGGTGGAATAGTGGTTAAAATAGATTTAAAATTGTATAATTATTTTATCTATATTTATAATAAAATTGAATACATTTGATTTTACTGCTTCATTTCATTATAATTTATCCATACTTTGGTGACTGAGGAATTCTTAAATCATTCAGTTTTATCTAAACCCTTATTGCAGAATACTAAAATAGAGATTTATTTTTAAGGATGGCTCCATGGCGTTGCTAATAACATTTCTCTTATAATAGAAGGAAGTGAATACAGTTGAATCCAAGTTCTTTCCTATGCTCTAGAGTATTGACCATTTACTTTTTCTAGAAGCAACTTTTACCTCATTCTATCATAGTATTTAGGATATTTTGTGTAGTGATTTTCTTTATTGGTTCTTGGCATATACTAGACACTCAATAAATGTTTCTTGATAGAATGAAAGATTGGTTTATTTCTTAACTATCTTCAACTTTCCCATCCTACAAATTAAAAATTGTTACTTAAAGGAACACCAAAAGTACTTGTATACTAAATTGAAATAAATATAGCGATTTATTTCTCTTCTTGTTTGGGTTTTCTAGTCTAGAAATTTGAACTAGTTCACTTCTGTGTGAATTAAGCTAAAAAAGTTCTTGCTTTTTTATAATTTCAAACTATTTCCAAAATTTATTTTAATTGAATTAACTAACCCAAAACAAACTGACACTTGACCTAAGTTAACATGATATGCTTGATTAAAAAATAAATGAAGTCAAAATAGCCCAACTGATTGTAACTGTAGGCATAGCTGATAGCTGCAGTGTTTGAGGTTTAAATACAAATTTGCTATTGGTTTAGAAACAAAAGTAGAAAAGCAATTAGTTACATTTCAAAAGTACTGTAATGTATTGAATATTGCTTTACCTATTAGTTGAGATGCTTAGGGACTAGCGATTCTCTCTATGTATTTGCTGTTCAAATGATCTGTCCTGGTAAATGTAGCTTCTCATGATCCAGGGGCGGTATAACAAGTTGCCAAAGTCATTGCAGTATGTCCACGAAATTGTATTCCTTAAAGGTAAACCTAAACAAGGCACTAGCAGGCCAGAGAGTATCTTCTATCAGGCAGAACACAAAGTGTCAATCTCGCACATCAGTTAGTTCCAACCACAGGAGGTGATTTGCAATCAAGGTCCTCCTGCTTCTTTACCACCAACACAATGCTCTTACCTTGGCCCTCAAATATTATTCTACTTTGAAATACCTATATTTGTTGACTCTTCTACCCCTGGGCAAGAACTTTCTCCACAGCATGCATAATTGCACAAGAGCAGATGTCAGTCAGGAGCCATATTGTCAAACTTCCCCCTAGTTTCCTGTCATAATTCTATTACGACTCACTCTCATTAAATATCATTATCATATAGTTGGAAATGTCTCTACTTTGAACAAAGCCAGGTCCTGGCACTGGTGCCTTTGTTAAATGCTTTACCCAGCTTTCAGCACTCATGGCTATTTTAATTAGAGGCACAAATTTAGGTGCAAAAAGCTTGATGCAAAATATAAACTATCTGGCACTGTTTGCAGCTCCCCTGCCTCATGCATTCTCTGTATGGTTCTAAACTGATCTTGAGCACTCCATATACTAACATATTAATATTTTTTCATTACTGAACATATTGGTATTTTACGATGGTGCTAATTCAAATATAATTAAATCACATTGTTGTGTTTAATTATGACCAGAGGCTCATGAACAGACTCATTATTTTGTATTAAATAATGAATCAATTCCAACAAATAATATAAATGTTCCCAGTTATGCAAGTAACACTGTGACTGCAATCTTAAATAGTCAGTATGAATTTTCTGTCTTTTTAATTAAGCAATCATTTGTACATCATTCCACTAATAGGTCTTCTTTTTGAGTAAAGGATCACTATTATGGTAAATAAAAAAGATGATTAATATATGAACTCTATCCTCAGGGAGTTTACAATCTAGTAAGTAAATGTATCAGGTAAACTAACAAAATACAAACAGTTAACAGAGAGACCAAAAGTGGTAAAGAGAAGAAATTATACCCGCTCCAAAGCTTCAAGTGTCAGCGCCTCAGAGAATGAAGCATTAACAAGAACAGAAGGAACATACAAGTACATACAACAGAAGGAACAAGTCTGGTGGGAAAGGAGAAGAGAATGAGTTTGATATTGAATATGTTAAGTTTCAAGTGTGAATAACACATCAAGATGGAGATACCCAGTTGAAAAACAGTCATGTTTTCCTGAATCAAAGAGTGGCAATGTTTGAGTTGTTTTGAAGCAGTGGTTATCAAGTTTTTGGGTCTCAGTACTCCTTTGCATGCTTAAAAATTATTGAAATCTCTAAAGAGGACCTCTTTTTCTTTTTTTAAAAATTAAATATTTAGAGGTGACATTGACTAATAGAATTATATAGGTTCCAAGTATACAGTTCTATAACACATCATCTGTGTAATCGCACTGTGTGCCCATGACCCAGAGCCAAGTCTTCTTCTACCAGCATGTTTGACCCCCTTTATCCTTTACTACGCCCCACCCCCCTTCCCTCTGGTAACTGCCATGCTGTTTTCTGTGTCTACGAGTTTTGTTTGTTTTTCTGGCTTGTTCATTTGTTGCTTTCAGCTGTATATTCCACAAAAAGAGGACATTTTTATATGAGTTATATCTATCAATATTTACAATTTTAGAAATTAAAACTGAAATAATTTAGAATCAGTATTAAACAATTTAAAATAATTTAAAAGTCTTATATATAAATATATTTTATGAAAAAACCACAATTCAAAAAATATTAGTAAGTAGAGTGGTATTGTTTTAAATTTGTAAATACATGTAATATATGACAATAAACAATAGTTGAATTCTCATATCTGCTTCTGCATTCAATCTGTTGTGATATCACATATCACGTAGATTCTGGAAAACACCACGGTAAACACCTGAGAAAATGTGAGTTAAAAAAAAACATGTAAGTATTATTACAAAAATAGTTTGATCTTAGAGAACATGCTTTGAGTCCTTCATATATGCTGGTGCCTGTTTTATTGCTCAGAATATTGTACATTTCTATAAAATTTTCACATGCATTTTAAAAGAATGTATATTCTGCTGTATTTGTGTAAAACTTTCTATAAATGCCAATTAGGTCAAGATGGTTGATAGTAGCACTCAAATCTTCTATAGCATTATTAAATTTCTGTATAATTATTCTATTAACTGTTGTGAGAGGGGTATTGAAATACCTGACTGTAATTGTGGATTTGTCTATTTTTTTCTCTAAGTTCTATGAATTTTTGCCTTGTGTATTTTGGAGCTCTGTGACTTAGTGTGTATGAATTCAGAACTTTTAAATTCTCTTGAAAAATTCAAAGCTTTGTCATTATGAACTGACCTTAGTTGCACCTGCTATGCTTTGCTTTCAATATACTTTGATGCTAATATAACCACTCCAGGCCTTTTCTTTTTTTAGTGTTAGCATGGCATATCTTTTTTCCATCTTTTAAATTTTAACCTATTTTTTTCTTATATTTAAAGTGTGTTTCTTTATAAAGGGAATTGTTTTTTGTTGAATCTGACTTTTTTTGTTTTTCTCTGAAACGTTTAGATCACTTGCCTTAAATGCTATTAGTTTTGATTGATACCGTTAGGTTTAAATCTATCATTTACGATTGTTTTCTATTTGTTTCATGTGTTCTTTGTTCTTTTTGTTTTCATTTTTCATTTTCTGCCTTTTTATCAATTAATTGCATACTTTTATAAATGTATTTTATCTCCTTTGTTGATTAGCTGTAATTTTTTTGTGTTTTTTTTTTTTGGTAGTGGTAGTGTTAAGGTTGAACAGTATACAGCTTCAACTTATCACACTTTACCTTCAAGTGACATTATATCCCTTAATATATGGTATTAAAACCTTACAATATTTCTTTACGTCATTATCATATACACTTGTTTTACATACAGGGTGGGATAAAAGTAAGTTTACAATTGTGAGTATGTGAAACAAAGAGTTTATTCTTGTATTATTATTTATTAATTATTGTATTGTTTTCCATGTGAACAACTATAAACCTACTTTTGTTTTACCCTGTATGTTGTAAACCACTCACTACATTAATATTTTTATTTAAATAATTTTATTTTAAAGAGATTCACACAACACAAAAAAATATTTTACATATTAATCATGTAGTTATTATTTTCAGTGCTTCTCATCCTTTTGTATAGATACATATTTCCACTCACTGTCATTTTTCTTTTATCTAAAGACTGCCCGTACCATTTCCTATAGTACGAGGCTGCTGATGGCAAAAACCTTTAGTCTTTGTACATCTGAAAAAGTTATTATTCTCCATTCATTTTTAAAAGGTATTTTCATTTGTAGCAGAAATCTAGGTTAATAGTTTATTTCTTTGAGTAATTTAAATATATTTCTCTTTTGTTTTCTTGCTTGGGTTGTTTCCAATAAGAAATGTGCTGCATTACTTGTCTTTGTTCCTCTATATATAATGTGTTATTTTTCTCAGTGATGTGGTGACTCACAAAGTGAAATCTAAATAAAAGAAAAACTGAATCAAAATAGTAAATACAATTTTGGTGTAGAAAAAGCTTTCTTAGATGGATTTTTTAATACCTGTCGATTGACTCTTGCACACATTATGACAGTACCATAAAGTTGTCCTCTTACCAGCTACAAGTTTCTTTTTTGCCCTACAAGAGGTCAGGTTCAACAGACCTGCTAGAAAATAGTAGCAAGATGAGGGGTTAGCTTAAAGATTACTCTGAAATCACCCAAGATGTGTTTAATCAAATGTAAACATGTTTTTCTCTTTCCAGAAGAGCATCATAACTGATGCAACTGGGTAAATTAACTTATTCATTCTAGCAAAATGACCATATAGTGACTTACTGTGTTGAGAGAAAATATTTTTCCTTAAGATAATTGTGAACACTAAAAATGTATTTGAGGATTCACAACATGAAAAAAGGTATAAGTAAGAAAATCTATTTCTCTCTTTTCCTGTCCCTGTGTCAGAATTGAAAGATTCTTCTCTCAGTCAGTGCAAAATTTCAAAGCAAGAATAGTGGTAAAATTGGAGCTAGAATTTGTCAGGGAAGTGACTATTGGGAATGCCATTATGTCTCTGTACACCATAAACTTCCTCATAATACCCTTGTCTCATATTTCTAAATCTCCAAGTTAGATCCTATTCATTATCTACCCTTTACCTTTTTTCTTCTGATTCTCATTTAATGTACATAAAAACAAGATTTCATTCTCTTTCAAGTTTTTCTCTTTAAACTGACAGGCATTCTTCTTCATATTCATGAGTTAATTCATGTTCACTGTCCTTTCTCTCTCCCCGTGTCTTCCTTTCCACTAACACAAGTGTTTGACCTTGTCGATGGTTCCTTGTCCCCAAGTCTCCTCTACCTCCTTCATTTCTAGCATCATTTTGCTTTACTCAGGTGTACCTAATTCTTAAACAAGTTCATTTTTAAGCATGATTTATATAAAATATAATGCCCAGATGGGTGAGTTTTTATAATTGTACAAGTTTGTGCAACTACAACTCCAGGAAAGATAGAGATGTTTTCATTCCAGAAGCTTCCCTCATGACCCTTTCTATCCAGTTGACCACCTTGATGACTTCAAGATGTAATCAAGAAGTATTTTTCTAATACCATACATTAGTTATGATTGTTCTTAGCTGTTATCATTAAAGCTGTTATCAATATTTTTATATAGGTTTTCGTATAAACATATAGGTTCATTTATCTGAGGGCAAATATTTAGTAGCAGAATTACTGGACCATGGGGTAGATTTATGTTTAACTTCATGAGAAAATTCCAAAAAGTTCTCAAAAGAAGTTGTACCATTTTATAGTCATATAATCAAAGAAAGATCCAGTTGCTCCACAAATTTGCCATTTGTTATCATTCCTTTTTTTTTTTAAATTTAGCTACCCTGCTGGGTATAAAATAATGTTTCATTACAATTTTAACTTGTTTTTTTTTTCTGAAGATCAATGATATAAACACTTTTCCTTGTGCTTATGGACTATATTTTATCTTTTGTGAAATGAATGCTAAAGTCGCTTAACAATTTTACAGAGATTTTTTTTTATTATTAACTTGTTTTAAAATGTTTTCTGGATATGAGTTCTTTCTTCAGTATGAGTTTTCAAATATATTTTCCTTATTGTAGAGTGACTTATTTTATTAATTTTCCCCTAGCTTTATTAAAGTATAATTGACAAAAAATTGTCAGATATTTAAATATACAACATAAAGATTTGATATACATAAAAATTCTGAAATGATTTTTGATGGTACATTTTAATGTTCACGTTTCATTTTAATGAATTAAAATTCATCAATCTTTTTTTCAATTCAATTTAAGTTGTGTTTAAGAAGTCTTTCCCTTCTTAAAAGAGAGTGACATCAGAAAGATGGCTGAATATGAGATCTAGCTTGTATCACACACAGCAACAATAATTTGGTAACTGTTCACTGACAAACATGTTTTATGGGAGCTTTAGAATCCAGGCAGGAGGTTGTAAAACTCTGGAGGAGCCCAAGATCAAAGATGGGCACTTTGAGAGGTCAGGCTCATGCCCAGGTGGCAGCCTTGTAGATCATGGTCCCAGCTATAGACCTGGAAACAGCTCTGTCACCCTGTGGACCCAACTATAATACTTTTGGGCGACAAGCACCACCTGCCAAGTGAGAGGACATGAGTCATACCTGCTCATTCCTCAGGTAATGGATCTGCTGACCTTGATCCTGGTTGTGGATTCTGAAGTGATCCATGACCTAGCTCCACCCGCACTCACCACAGGCCAGCATTACCCCAATACCAGAGCCAGACAAAGATGCTACAAGAAAAGGAAACTACAGGCCAGTATCTCTGATGAATACAGGTGCAAAAGTTCTCAACAAAGCATTAGCAAAACAAATTCAACAACACATTTCAAGGATAGTACCTAATCTTTGATAAGGGCACCAAGGACACACAAAAGGAAAAGGATAGTTTTCAAAAAATGATGCTGGGAAAACTAGATATCTACATCCAAAAGAACAAAGTTGGATTGTAATCTTACACTCTATGTAAAAATTAACTTGAAATGGATTGAAGACTCAAATGTAAGACCCAAACTTTAAAACTCCTAGGAGTAAACACAGGGGCAAAAGTTCCTTGACATTGGTTGTGGCAGTGATTTTTTGGATATGACACCAAAGGCACAGGCAACAAAAACAAAGGGAAATATGGGACTACACCAAACTAAATAAAATGGAATGGGGCAAAATATTTGCAAACCATAGATATACTAAAGGATTAATATCTAAAATGTATAAGGAACTCATGTAACTTGGCAAAAAAAAAAAAAGAAAGAAAGAAAGGAGAAAAACTCAACTAACAAACACAAAAACCTCATCACAACTAAAAATTGAGCAAAGGACCTGAGTAGACACTTTTTCCAAAGAAAACATATAAAAGGTCAGTAAGTGTACGAAAAAGTGCCCAACATCCCTACTTATCAGGAAAATGAAAGTCAAATCACAATATAATGCCATCAAACACCTAATAAGTTATCCATTATCAAAAAGACAGGAGCTAACAAATATGGGCAAGGATGCTTTAAAAAGGGGACTCTTGTAGGTTGTTGGTGGGAATGTAAATTGAAAACTGTATAGAAAACAGTATTATGGCAAATATAATATGGAAAACAGCATAGAATTGCTTCAAAAAAACTAAAAATAGAACTACATATAATCTAGCAGCTTCCCTTTTAGGTATACATATGTCTAACAAAAACCAAATCACTATTTCAAAGAGATATTTCTTCATTGCAGCACTATTCACAATAGCCAAGATGTGCAAATAACCTAAGGGTCAATCAATGAATAGGTAAAAATAATGTGAGAGAGATATATATACAATAAAATGGAATGTTTTTTCAGCCACATTAAAATATAAAAGAGGAAATTCTGTCACTTATAATTACATGAATTGAACATGGAGTATATTAAGTAAAACAAATTAGACACAGAAAGACAAAGACTGTGTGCATTTACCTATATGTGGAATCTAAAAAAAACAAACTCATAGAATCAGAGAGTAGAATGGTAGTTGCCAGAGGTTTGTGGTCAGGAAGAAAAGGGAGGAGAAAGAGGGAGAGAGGGAGAGAGAGAGAGATAGAAACAGAGAGAGACAGTGATAGAAACGGAGAAACATGAATGTGTATGAATTACTTGGTTGATTCTTGTATTTGTCCTGAATGGGGATTGAACCTGTGATGGTAGCATACCAATGTATGTGACGTTAGGACAATGATCTAACAAACTGAACTACCCAGTGTGCAACATGGTGATTATAATTAATAATTCTGTATTGTATATTTGAAATATCCTAACAGGGTAAATTCTAAGTGTTCTTACCACTTGAATTAAGGTAATTGTATGAGTTTATAGATATGTTAATTAGCTTGACTGTGTTAAATATTTCACATTGTATATGTATAACAAATCACATTGTACACATCAACATACCATTTTTTATTATCAGTTATGCCTCAATAAAGCTGAAGAAAAAAAGAATATATGCAAATCGTGGTGTTTATGAGCACAAACCTTAAGCAGTACTACAAATAGGTGGTACTTTTGTGTGACTAGTTGGGTGTTCTATGCATTTTCACAAAAATATTGACTGAAGTCATGCATTTTATTACATTTCTGAAAATATGACATAAATGAAAATAACATAAAATTTTTATATTATGTGCCCATAATGGATCTATAAAAACAAAATGGTTAATGTATGATATTATTTTTAAAAATATTTAAGATTAGTTGTTGCACAAGAAAATTTGAAATGTTCTGGAGTCTTATAAGTCTTAAATAAAAGAAACTAAGTAGCACTTTTCTCAATTTAAAAACAGTCCTAAAATTTATGTGACATTAGTCATAACAAATTGTGAAACTGAAAAAAGATTTTGTAAAAGGTCAATAAGTAAGACTTTTTCATCAATCATTTTAGAGGAACAATTGAATTATCTTTGAAGTTTCTGTATAAAAAATATTGCTTCATTTGAGAAGGCAATCAAAGTGTTTTCAGCTAGGAAATACTTGGGGAATAACATTATAGAAATACGTCAACCAGATAATTAATGATGAGTCAATGTAATGTTATTTTCTTGAATTTTATGTGCTTGTGGTGTTTGTTGGTATTTAAAAAAATTAGAATTTATTTTTATTTCTATTTTCATTCTAAATAAATATACCCATTCATACTTTTAAAAAAGAAATATTTTTGTATCCTAAGTTCAGGAGGATATTTTTCTGTAATTTCTAGTAGAAGCTTTATGATTCTAGCTTTTCATTAGGTCTATGGTTTATCTCAAAATAATTTTTGCATGTAGACTGAAATAGGAGTTGAAGTTCATGTTGTTTTTCACAGAAATCTCCACTTGTTCAAGCACCATTTGCTAAAATAAAACTATTTGCTAAATGAAATGATTTTATATCTTTGAAAAATTCAATTTACCGTGTGTGTGAATTTTACACATATTTTTTGATCTTTATTCTATTACGGTGATCTTTATCTTTACACTAATTCCACATTGTCATGATTACTTTAGCTCTATAAAATGTTTTAATATCAAGATTTGTAAATCTTCCAATTATTTAATTCTTTATTTGATTGTTTTTCTGTATGAATTTGAGTTTGCTTATCAATTTATGAAAAATTTCATGCTGAAATTTTGACCAAGATAGCACTGAATTTATAGACTAATTTGAGAGAATTGTCATCTTAATAATACCAAGTCTTCTAGTACAGTCACGTATCACTTAAGGACAGGTATGCGTTTTAAGAAATGAATTATTAGGTGATTTGTTCTTGCATGAACATCAGAGAGGGCACTTGCACAAACCTAGACCATATAGCCTACTACATACCTGAGCTGTATGGTATAGCCTATTGCTCCTAGGCTACCAACCTGTACAGCATGGCACTGTACTGAATGCTATAGGCAATTATAATGTAATGATAGCTTTTTGTGTATCTAAACATATTAACGCAGAACAAGTACAGTAAAAATATGGTATAAATGTTTAAAAATTGTACACCTGTCTAGGGCACTGCCATGAATGGGGCTTGTAGGACTCGAAGTTGCTCTGGGTGAGTCAGTGAGTGACTGGAAGTGAATACGAAGACCTGGGGCATTATTGTCTGCTACATCAGACTTCATAAACACTGTACATATAGGCTACGCTAAATTTACAAAAGTATTTTTCTTCAATAATAAAACAATCTTAGCTTACTATAACTTTTTATTCTATAAACCTTTTAAATTTTTAAAATTTTCAGACTCTCTTGTAATAATATTTAGCTTAAAACAAACACATTGTTCAATGTTACAAAAATATTTTTTCTTTATATCCTTATTCTATAAGCTTCTTACTATTTTTTTACTATAAACTTTTTTTCTAAAATATAATACAGAAATACACTAGGGTCAGGATCATTAATATCATTGCCTTTAACCTCCACATCTTGTCTCACTAGGTATGTTCAGGGGCAATAACATGCAAGAACTATCATGTATGATGTTAACAATTCCTCCTTCTGGGACACTTGCTGAAGAATCTACAAGAGGCTCTTCTTGAGGTGGCATCACTTTTTTCGGAAGTATGTCCATGGTTTGCTTGGTTTGTTTATTTATTATATATTTGCTTGCAAGTAGAGAATGCACTACAAATAATTCTATTGATTGAAACATTTCAATGTTGGGATCCATGTTTTCACACATTGTAAGGAGCTTGTTAAAATCTGCAAAGCTTCTGCTAAACTTCACTGTGAATTTTCTTGGGGGTTCTTTTTCTTCCCCTGCAGTTTCCCTTTCCTTGCCTCCTCTTCAACTGTGCATTCTTGTTCCATTCCAACAACTATTCACTTGTCAGTTTCTCAGGAACCCCCTGTAGGAACCACTTGATGTCATCCTCATCCACACCCAGGTTAGAGTTGTTCACCATCTCAGCACAGCCTTGTTGATTTTCACAACCTCTTCATTCTTGGCAAAGCCTATCAAACCTCTTGAATGTCTTCTTCCAGATGCCATTTATACACTCCTTGGTTAGTCACCCCAAGCCCAAGAAAAGTTTGGGATGCAGTCATAGATGTTGTAATCCTTCAAGAGCTGCATCAGTGTCTTCTCCGTATCTTCCTCAATTGCAGCTGTAGCTTGGGAGAAGGTCCTTCACAGGTAGGAAGCCATAAAACTGCTGCAACTCCTTGATCCATTGGTTGGACCCAAGAGGTGGTGTTGAAGGAAGAAACGGCATTTTGATATTGGGATGAAGATGACCAATAAGAAGAGAATGCCTGGGAACATTACCAACAATAAGAAAAATCTTAAAAGGTGTGTTATTTCCAAACAATGCTTCTCCATTTCGCTGGAATTTAGATTCATGAGGGCATCCTGGAAAAGAATCTGCGTCATCCATGACTTCTTATTGCTCTTGCAGTACACTGGCAATGTGTTCTTATTGACATGCTTGGAGGCCCTAGGTTTCTCGCTGTGCCAAATCACAAAGGGTTGCAGCCTGTAACCTGCAACATTGCCCCCAAGCAAGGCTGTTATCCTGTCCATAAAGCCAAGCCAACCTGACACTGACTTGGCCTCTTGATGGATAAAAGTCATTTCACACCCAGCTATTTCCAGGATGCAGAAGCTTGATCCATATTAAATATTTGCTCTGGCAAATAATTTTCCTCCATAATAGGTTTATTTAGAGTTTCCAAATATTCTTCAGCTACCTTCTGTCAGTACGCCCAGCCTCACCGCTATGTTCACATTATGTAATGAATAATAATTTTTGAATTATTTAAGTCACTCAGAAGTACCAGTAAACTCAACATTGTGGTTTGAGCCAGTCTTTTCTTCCAACATTGCAAACAAACTTTTTGCTTTAGCCATGATTGTCATGGTGTCGAGAGGGATACACTTCTGTGTCTGGTCTTCAATCCACATCACCAGAAGTTTCTCATATTTGATATAAACCCTTTTCAGATTTCTGTTGGTCTCATCCCTTCAAATGAAACAAATCCTTTAACTGTCTTTGTCACTTTGTCTTTGTTCTTCAAGGTCTTAGTTATGGTGGAATGGGACATGCCTGACAGGGGAGCAATAACCATCACTAATTTTCCACATTCGTAATCTTTAATCACTTTTAATTTTGTTTCCAGTTTGATCACTTAGTATGGTATTTTATGTCAACATTAGTGGATTTCCTATGCTTAGGGGCCATGATGAACAAAAAACATGAGCTAAATCAAGCACAATAAAAATGATGCAATCAAAAGATGTAAGCGCAACAAACCTGAGGATGCTGCTGGCATCGCATGGCATACAACAGTCAACTTTTTATAGCAGACTTTTCAAAATACATTGAAAGATTACACTCAAATAATAATAAAGAGTATAGTAAATAATAAATCAGTAACGTAGTTGCTTACTATCAAGTGGTAAGCACTGTACGTAATCGTAAACGCTACACTGCTATAGGACTGGCCATGCAGTAGGTTTGTTCATACCACGAACATGTGAGTATTGCATGGCTCTGCCTCTTCATGATTACAATGGCTGTGATGTCACTAGGCAATCATAA
This sequence comes from Mormoops blainvillei, assembly GCA_004026545.1. Taxonomy (NCBI): domain Eukaryota; kingdom Metazoa; phylum Chordata; class Mammalia; order Chiroptera; family Mormoopidae; genus Mormoops; species Mormoops blainvillei. Next base: position 44,076 of record PVJD01003929.1, read on the forward strand.
ATGCTGTCATCATTCATTAAAACGTTCCCATGAGGCTCGTGATTTTATTTGAAAATGAAGCATCTCTTCATTTAACGAGGTTTTCTTGAATTACTTCTGACCTTGTACTTTAGTTTTTGGTTATAAATCTTGCACAATTTTTATAGATTTTTGCTATGTAGATATGATGACTTTTTTGGATACTATTATAAATGGCATTTAAAAAATGTAAAATCTGAAGAATTTATTTATACTTTATAAAAATAAAATGTACTTTTTGACATTGACCATGCATCTCTGAATATGGATAATTTTGTTTATTCTACACATGTTTTACTTTTTGGGATTCCATCACTTTTATTACATATATACACATGTTTTCTGTGATAAAATTTTTACTTTTAACTGTAATAATTACATTAATCTTTTTTTGCCTTATTGCAATGACTAGGATTTTTAATTCAGTGTTCAATAAAAATGGAATAAAAATATCCTTTCATTCTCAATTTTAGGAGAAAAAAAAGTATTCTTTTAGCATTAAATATGATGGTAGCTAGAAGTTTTTTTTGTAGATAACGTCTATCAAATTGAAAAATTTCTTTTCTGTTTCTAGTTTACTGTGTTTTTCTCATAAATGCACATTAATTTTTGCCAAATACTTTTAAAACAATTTATTGGGAATATCATATGATTTCTCTCTTTTATGCTTTTAATGGGATGAATAACACTTATCAATTTTTGATGATAAAACCAACCTTTCACTTTAAGATAAAACCTCCTTTGTCATGTAATATTATTCTTTTTCTATATACAAAGGATCTTTTTCCTCTAGGAATCTTTAAGATTTTATTTTTAATACTGGTTTTCAGAAATTATGATGTGGCCTGGTATAATAATCTACATTTTTTTGTGTGTGGTTTGAATTTATAAGTTTAGGATTGGTAGGTTATAATATCTAGTTTTTATCAACTACAGAAAATTTCAACCATTATTTCTTTAAATTTTGTGTGCTGTCATCTGCTTTGATGACTTCAATCACTCATGTATTAGGCCATTTGAAGTTGGCCCAGAGCTCACTGGTGCTCTGTATTTTTTTTTTCAGATTTTTTTCTCCATGTGTTTTATTTTGGATAGTTTCTATTATTATTTCTTCAAGTTCATTAGTCATATTGCCTTTAGTATCTAAGTTATTTTTATTCCTACCCAGTATGAGTTTTCAATTCAGGCATTGTATTGTTTATCTATAGCAGTTTGTATACATACGCGTATATGTGATTTTATATACATATATATATAGCATTTATATATAAATATATATTATATATATGTGTGTATATATAGTGTTATAGTGTCTCCATGTAACATCTCTACTTAATGTGGTAAATTTTTTCTACCTTCTGAAAAATATTTTAACTATTTTATTTTAATATCTTTGTCTATGAATTTTATCATAAGGATGATTTCTTGGTCTGTTTCTATTGTTTGATTACTCTTTTCAGTGTGAGTTGTGTTTTTCTGCCTGGCAGACATTGTAGATTTTACCATTTTTGATTATTTGATATTTTTGTATTCCTGTAAATATTCTTGAGTTTTTTGTTTTTCCCTTTGGGAATAGTTTAATTATTAAAATGTGGTTTGATCTTTGCTTTAAAGCTTTGTTAGGTAAGACCAAAAGAACCTTTATTTAGAGTCCATTTTGTCCCACAACTAACTAAATACCATTCTGAGTAATGCCTTATTAATACCTTAATTAATGCCTTATTAATTCAGAGGTTTTCTCACTGTCCAGTGGGAACACAAACTATTGCTGGCTTGTGTTGGTGCCAAAGATGGCTCCGCCTATTCCTTGCTTTTGCTTTTTCCCTCGGGTCTTAGACAAATTTCTCACAATACACACGTTCATGAGCACTGAGCTAAAGGCCCCAGGGGGATGCTCTGTAGATATTTAGAGCCCACTCAGTGCAGCTCCCTTCGCTAGCTGCCCTGGCCTTCCTTTTTCTTCACCTCCCTCTTCTCAACGCAGAGATCTCCACTCCCTGCACTGCAACCTGGAAACTTTCTCCTGGCAGTAAACTGAGAAAACGCTTCTTCTCTCCCAGTAATTATTGCCCTGCATCGCCTGAGGTCCTGTAACTGATATTTACTTTTTTTTTTACATATTTATATAATTCATTAGTCTTTTTAGGAGGAAAATAAATATGATTTATGTTATTTCACCTTGGTCAGAAGTGGAATTTTTGCTGCTTCTTTTTGATCTCTAGCAGGAGCTTCCCATTGGCTGAATTCAAGCCGAAGGCAGTGGACAGGAGGACCGGTTGATGCAGACAATTGAGGTTAGTCTTACGGGATATAGAGCAGGGGGCAGAAGGTCAGAGAGAAGCCCTGAAGGGGCAAACGGAGCATGTTCAGCATAAATTACCAATATTATTTTTATCTTAGCCACTTAAGAAAACTTATTCTTATAAATAAAATGGACTAAGGTATTTGGCTTCATTCTCCACTCTGCAACAAAAGGTAAACTCAACCATCTGCAATATAGGATAAACTAAACCATCCTATAACTCCATTCTTCTGAAAACGTGGAAATCTCTTGATTTACATTTGTTTTTTTTCCAATATAGAATTGAATATATAGTCCTTAGGCTATTCGTTCATCCATATTTTTTAAAATATAGGGGAAGTTTTGTAAATCCAAAAGTTAAGAGTTCAGTCTCTTATTTTTATTTAGTGTTTCCTCAATACATATACTCAAGTTCAATATATCTATTCAATATATCCAAATAACAGTAATAGATATGATTTATTAAAGCATGTCTCTGTATAGGTACATAGTATACCGTTTTTAGGTAATTTTCTTGTTTGACCCTCAGAATGCCATTACATATAGGCATTATTTTAATACCTAATTTCTAGAAGAGAAATATGAAATTAAACTGATTAAGTATATTCATAAGGACCATATAACAAGTAAGTGAAGCAGTGGTGCTTGGATTCAAGCTCTGGGTTTTCTGATTTGAAAACCTGCTTTCCTGTTGTTTCCTTCTGCCTTGATAAAAGAACAAGTAACTCAAGTTCAAAGATTGCTTTCATTGTTAGAATTCAGGGGAAAAAAAGAAGAAAAAATTATTCACCTTTTAAATTCCAATATGAAGGTTAGCCCAAGTGTGCCTTTAGGCAACTTGCCGGAACTTTGCTGTTTCTCCTCTGTGAGTGGTTCTTTTACTCATTTGGCACTTCTCTCATTGAACAACGGGTCTACTTTCAACATTTCTCTGTTAGTGAAAGAGAGGGAAAGAGAGAGCATTGAGCTTCAAGCCTTTAATTTAGTTATAGTTATTGAAATATTTTCAGGAATAAATGTTGCAAAAGTGTACTCAAAAAAGCGTTGCTTAGCATTTCAAAATAGTATCGTCTATGCAAAGATAAGAACATGCTACTTACCAATCATCCTTAAGATAAATGCATATGATGTTTCAAGGATTCTTTTCATCTTTAAAATGGAAACGCTATACCTCTTATCTATCTACTACTGCAACAATTTTTACCCAGTGGGCTGCAAGAGGCACATGCTTGTGCTGCAGGAATTTGTATAACATGCAATACCTGACTGTTTAGTCAGGGACACTTACCTCTTTCCCCTTAGATCTTCAAATAAAAAATGGCAACAGCTAACATAACAATAGCCATCTGGTGTAAATAAATCAAAATTATTCTTATTTTTTTTTTGCCTGATTGGCAAAAAATGTATTTTTTGGTGTGCTGCAGAATTTTACCAATTAGTTTATGTGCACCATGAGAGAGAAAGGTTGAAAATTGCTGTACTACTTCATTAAAAGTGACAAAAATAAAATAAAAAGTGTGAATGCAGCTCTGTCTGGCTATGCATTGTCATGCACAGAGGATAGAAGCCAGCTCTTTCCATATTAGCATGATATGACCTTACTGACCTATTTACTGGTGCACAGTATTTTCAATCTATCTACTAGGAACAATGTGTGTGTGTGCATGTGTGTTTGAAAATAAGAAATAATAGGAAAATAACAGTGTAGATGATGAAAAGCACAGTCTTTTCTAGGGAATCTATAATTACAGAGCAAGGAGAAGGAGGGGGGGCTTTCATTGTCTTAAAGTCCCTAACAGTTATCATCAACTGTAACTGATGTCAAAATAAATGTTTCAAATAAGCCATAGGACCTGAAACAGGCAAACAGATGTCATATATTAATGAATTCTCTTTAAATGGGAGATGTTCTAGAGTAGAGATCATGTTGTACCAAAGTAGAGGTTTGTTGGAACGTATGTAGAGATCCCTTACAATTCTGATATTTTATGATCTTGAGGATTTCATGGGTTAATAAGTAATTCCATCTACATTACTATGAATTTCTGCTGCTGATAGAAATTTCACTGTCAGTACTGTAACAGTGAAAGTACACAGTGTACTTCTGACTTTTGCTTTGCAGTTGATAAAAGAAACAAAATTTTAACATTGAGAATATTCAAATATTATTACATTCAACATTTTATCATACAGAGGAGAAAACAGAGACTCAGATGTGAATTGACTTATTAATTTCCCAGAGCTATCTAGCGATAAGCCTGGTATTAAACCATGGGGATTCAACCCAGTGCTCTATCTTCTACCTGCTCAAAGATGCACTGCACAAGAAAAGGCTGAAGTTTACTACTTCTTAAACATCACAGTGTTATATCAGCTGTTAATATTTTATATATTTCATTGCGTAAACTAATATTTTTTCCCAGGAAGAATATGAATGTTGTTTCAAATTTTTAATTTTAAAATATTCATGCAAAAGGTACTCCATATATTTCTAATATTTTACATTTTCGTGTATCAAGAAAAGGATAAAACAGGTAATTAAATAAAACAAAACAAGCCACAGGCTCACAGCAAACTTTGTGTTTATCTGAACATATAATGTAGATTATACTATTACCAGTGAATAAAGTATGAAGAATATACACTCTCATAATTCAGTAGTGTTACTTCCTGGTTATTGCTAATCATCCCACATCAATAGGTGGTTTCCAACCTTCCTAGCTACAGACTTGGTTACCTGAAACAAGGCTTGCCTTCTGAGCCCTCCTGATAATTTATGATGATCTTGCAACCGACATGTCAGCTAAGAGGTATGCCCCGCTGCTCCTTGGAGTTCTATACATGATGTGAAAGACCTCAAGGGTTCATGTCCTCATGGCTTCCTATATCACCCAATCTTCTGATTCCCATGGCACTGTCTTACAAAATGCAACTCACTTGCCAATTTCCACCCAAAATCAAAACAATTATCTACAACATCTAGTCCTCACAAAATATCCATGACTATGGCATGACTAAGGTATTAGTTTTCTAAAATACTGAAGAACCCGAGTAATGAAAAATGGGAGGTGGTTTCTGCCTATTATGCAGCTAACCCTTTTAAGATTGATATTAGACATCTCTTTTCTATATACCTGTGGGTTCATTTCCTGACTCCCTCTCCATGCATTGACCAGTTGCCTCTCACATGTACCCCTACCCAGGACCAAGCCCACAACCTAGGCATGTGCGCTGACTGGGAATCCGCCCTACAACCTTTTGATTTGTGGGATGATACTCCATCCACTTAAACCACACTAGCCAGACCTCTGGGGTAAAATTTAAGATGATCATTTATTTGACACTTTTCCAATTCTAAAACAAATATAGAGAGGCTACAAAGGGACTAGGTGTCTAGAATCAGCTTATTTAAAAAACCCAAGTTACTGGGATGCTATACTGAAGCAAATTATGAGCCTCCCGATCTAGGAAAGAAGAGAAAAAGTAGCATTTACAAATGTCCGTTCACCTCCTTGAATGTAATTCAAATTACAGTTTTATTGAGGATATTGTGTTTAACAATCTTAACTTAAATGGTACAATAAAAACATTGTTATTTTTATAAAAAGTGTGTAGCACTTCATAGATGTTAAATTACTTTATATATATTATTTCACCTGAATTTCACAGACAAGTAGGTGAGGAAAAATCATTTGTTAAGTTTTGTGTATGCTAAGAGTAAGTGATTTTTAGAAATGATTTCAACTTTAGTTCTTCTATATTTATATACTTAAACTTAGCTACACCTCTACATCTTACTGCCACTATTCTTAAATGGTCACTCCCCTCCTACCTTTAATTTCTCCAATTCAATCTCCCTTTGCAACCAAAGGGACATGTTAAGAATCCAGATTTGCTCACTTCATATGCTTTTTAAAAGTGATTCAATGCCTTCTCATTGCGTGTGAGATTAAACCTTTAAAGCGGTACATAAAGCCTTGCATGCCCTGTTTCTGAGGCTCTCTTCTCAACATTATAAGCCATGTTCAGCTTTGTGACTCCTCAGTTACACACGACTCTCACTTCAGGGCTTTTTTATAGGTTCTCTCTCCCTAGAAAGGGTTCACCATTAACCCCCCACCTCCTCTTACTAATCATTTTATCACAGATTGGCTCACCTTTGAAGTCCGGATTAGGTATAGCAAACAATACTACATCATGGTATCAGGCACACTGTGGTACAACTGCTTTTTCATTTCTCTGTTTCTGTTTGTAGACTGTAAGTTTCATGAGAGCAGTGGCCATATTGCCTAAAAATATTTGTTGAATTAATTCATGTCAGCAAGTGACAACTGTGGGCCAGACTGCCTACAAGTTAAGAGGTTTCAAAATTTTAAAGATTGGAAGAGAAAGGCAAGAAAAACAAGGAGGAGGAGGAACAGGAGGAGGAGGACATACATGGGCCTCAAGGAAAAAAAATAGTTTCTGCTTCTTTACGGGAAAAGATTTTCAACCTCTGAATTAATAAATGAGACAATGAAGACATCTTTTATTTCAACTCTTTAACTCTTTCAACAAACCAGAGTCCTCCTCAAACATCCTCTAAATATCTTCAAAATATGCTGATTGTAAGAAAAGAGTCACCAAACCTGTTACATGCACATTCCAAGTGTCAGTTCACCTCATTGATTAACAGCAATAATAAAAACCTCTGATGTGTATTGCCAGGCAACAGTCGCTGCTAGTGGCATTAACCAGCTTCAAAAGAGGTGCCTTATATCTGCCCAAGCCTGATCAGCTTTTCTACAGAAGTAAAGAAAACTGTTTTCAAGAGCAAAATCAGCCTGGTAATTTTGACTTTCTTATGCTTTGTTTCCCAAAGTATTTCCTACATCAATTGAGGACCCGTATGTGAAAGAGAAGAAGCAGTTTTCATTTCAATTGGAGGCACACCCTTTACTGTTTTTACAAGAGAAGTGTGATCTAGGTAGTTTTCAAAGGACAGCAGCTTTTTTTTAAATTTCTGCTGCTTTTTAAATATGTTTTCAAAGTTGTTACTTAAATAGCTGGCATTGTTAAGGTCTATTATGCATTCAACCAAGTGTGGTTTTAGGTATTTTTCCCTTGGCAACCATAGTTTCTTTCTTGTCTGCATCAAGATAAAGATATTTATGCAAAGGTTTCACTTTCTAATTTTTCCCTCTACTTAGCAAGTTTGCTTCAGACTTGCTGATTCTCAAAATATCAATTGACAGCTAAGGTGATTAAATAAAATAGTCTTACTGCTAATTAATGACCTATTTTGAAAAAAAATTGGCCCCCATGCTTTTTGTAAAATCCCATAAAGATAAATTAGTGTACGTAGCCTTTTCATGACAGTATGTTTTAATAGAATTGGACTATAAATCATGTAAGACTTTTTGTTATTTTTGATAATATTTACCAATTTACATACATATGTAATGTCATTAGAAAACCCTCTCTTGATAGTTTCACAGTGCAGTTATGGAATATGTACCCTTTTGCTCGCTGCATTGCTTATTGAAAGTCTTACAGCTTTAGGGTACGATTTATTCTCTGCCAAGCAAGAGTATGACCATTTAAATTGATGGATAGAAACCCAGTCAGGTCTAGGCTGTCAGGATTGGTGGGGCAGTGGGGTAAGGTATTTGAGAACAAGGATAGAATAGACTGTTGAAAACCTATTAACTTATTTTTATACTGGAGATAATTAACGTATTGATTGCCTATAGTCTTAACATATACAGTAAGCCAGTAAGAGAAAAAAAATCAGAATTCCTAAGTTCGTTTGCTTAAATTCTCATTTAATTTCTACATATTGCTTGCAATAAGAGGTATGTTAGTTTAACTCCAAGCTACACTCAGTCCCCTGACAAGTACTTTACTGAGAAAGTTACAGAATATGGTTTAGTTCTGAGAATGCAGGTCATAGATTCATCATTCAGGGATTAGGTGTGGATTGGGTTCAAAGCATAGTACTAAGTTTTTATAATTCTCACTCATTTACTTAATCATATAATGTTTGGAGCAGCAAATGTATGCAGGATATTTCATTATAAATAAGACCAATGTCCTCTCTCAAGGAGAACTTTAATTGGGGAGACCAACCTACAAATATTGTCATTGCAAAGTGTTAAAATAAAAGTATGAAAACTGGGCCATGAAAATGCAGACCAGGCAGGAAATAACTCTATCTAGTAGATTCTTTATAAAGTTCATATTGGCAAATCACCAAATAACTGTGATAAAAGGATAGGAAGAAAACATGTTTAAACTTAAAAAATCCTCACAATTTTCCAAAGGTAAGAACATTGAGACACTCTATTTTTTTCGTTGTTGTTTTGTTTTGTACCTGGCTCAGTAATTAATGGCAAGAAAGATCTGGCAGAATTTGGTATAACAAAACTTAATTTATAACTTAAGTTCCTTTAATGAAATGTATTATAGACATGTCTGCTTAGTTATTTATTGATAGAATATAGTGAATAGTCATTAGTAATTTAGCTCTCTTAATATGAATGATATAACTAATAATAAAAATGCTAATGTTATCTAAATTTAATTGAGCTTTATGTTAAACTCACTGCTTAGTGTTTTATATCTTTTTTTTATTACATACTTTGAACAACATGATGAGCAGGATACTGTTATTATCACTACTGTATAGGCGATGATGCTGAAGCACAGGGATGTAAAGTAACTTCAGGGGTAGATAGAAAAAGTATTGGTAGATGGAAGAGCTGGGGTATGAATCCAAAGTTGGCAGACTCAAAGGTGTATTTGTTAACCACAGTGTTTTACAGAGGGAAAGGCAAAATAAAGCTCAACACGCTTCTTTCTGAGAAGTTAACAACAAAGGGCATGGGCCTAGGTTAATATACTAAAATCTGGGCACAGTCATGTATGTTTCTTAAAAAATAAAATTCAAGATCTTTTGCATTGTTTTCCCTGAGATATTTGACCTGCTGAATCCCAATTGCAAATTTTACATTCTGTATGTACTCATTTTGAACTTGCATCAAATCAGGAAATAGTAATTTTAGGATAAGTGGGAATGTGTTATTTGAGACAAACCAAGATGAAGACTGATGATCAATAAACAAATAGTATATATAAAATATTTGTTTATGGGTTACATTGTGTAATATAAAGTCACAGATGCTAGGTGATAGTAATTTTTTCTCTGCTTCTCAGAAAAATTTGTATATACATTATTCCTAACTGTCACAAACATGTTAATTTTGAAGCTTAATGTTCCCTTTTCTCATACATGCCCCTTGAACTACTTTTATCACCCTCCCTAGTTCTACATGAACTTTGATCTTGCAACTGCCCTGTGTGACCCATTATATCATTGTAATCACTTTAATAGTACAATTTTGCCTGGACAACCTGGGTCCTCTCAGAATCTAGTTCTATACTTTTACCAAAAGATAATTTTAATTTTAGTATCTGTAACAGTTTCCTCTTGGTGTTATAATAAAATGCCACAAATTTGGTGATTTAAAATAATTCAAGTTTAGTATTTTACACTTCTGAAGTACAGAAATCTAAAATGGCTAACATCAATGTATCAAGGTGTCAGAAGAGGTGTATGCCTTCTGTAGTCACTAGACAAGTATCTGTTATTGCTTTTCCAACTTCTACAGACCACCTGCATTTCTTGGCTTATGATGACATTACTCAGACCTGGGATTTCATTGACACATCTGCTTGTCTGACTCTGACTCTGACTCTTTTACCTCCGTTTTTCCTGTATGAGGACCCTTGTAATTACATTGGACCCACCTGAATATCTATCTATCTATCTATCTATCTATCTATCTATCTATCTATCTATCCATCTCAAGATCCTTAACTTAATCACATCTGTAAAATTTCTTTTTCCATGTAAGGTAACAGGTTTCAGAGATGAAGATGTGGATAGCCTTTGAAGCCCATTATTCCATCACATTATGCTTTATTTGGGATCATGTGTCCCTAAGAACTATGTGGTAAAATTTACAAGAAAAGTAATGTCAGCTATTTGCAAAATATGAACAACATTCTTTTACATTATAATTGGCTCCAAATAATCATTCAAGTTCCGTGACTCTTCCTATCCTCTTCTTTCCTTGTTTCAAATGTTTGGAATAAAGTAAGTGCATAAGAGAATACAAGCCAAGTAACTTTTTATTGTAAATATTGTGCTTTTTTTTTCCTGTTTAAGTGCTTCTTTATTCACCTGTGAAAACAGCTTCCAAGCCGTCATAGACTACAAAAAGGATGTGCTGTGGCATGGATCCTAATTATATGTCTATCTTACACATGTCTCAGGAGCTACTAGGACATCACACTCCAGTGAACGGTACGTGGCAAGTGCAACACTGAAGTTTGGTCTTGCTTTCTCCACACCTTTCAAAAATATAATCGGGTCTCAAAGAAAGAAATCCATCTGTTCTTGAGTGTGACCCTTGAGTGGCCATTTTGGTCTTCCCAAACACCCCTTCCAGTTGTTTGCATTAAAGCTGGTGTTCACTGAGATTCTCGGATCTCTTCAGTACTTGACCAGAGGTGACTTCAGTCCTTTAACAGATAGTGCATAAGAGAAGATTAATGGGTTTCATACCCTGATGACGTTCCTAAATTCTCTCCATTATGAAACAAAATTTGAGCTGGAAGATTTTGAGGTGGGAGGTATCAGAGTAATAAAATCTATGGTGTGGAACAATGTACAACTCAAGAAATTACCTGTCCCCTCTTCCTATGCTTCCTGCCTTTTCAAAAACATATTTTTGCACAGAAAACACAAAACAAAGCAAGATTATTTCAGCTTGCTTGGTGGTCAGGCATTTGCTTCTCTTAAAGTTTGCAAAACGTTACCTCATTAACTTTATTTTTATTTTAATAAGGAATCATTGACATGTAAAAGCCATCTGAGTATAATAGAACAAGGGAAAAACACACATTTAAAAAATTATCATAAAAGTATATTTTACTTTCATATTTTTAATTTTTAAAATAAAATGATTGACATGTGTGAATAATGTTTTTCATTTTATTTAAAAAGGAAAAGTTTAATCTGGTTTCTTTCTGTGAACAGTTGTGCCAATGTGCCCTTATCAACTGAACACTATGAAACTCTGCTACTTCCACCTTGGAATTTGTCTAGGTTTATCATTTAAAAAAACACTCAACATTTATTTAGTTAGGTTCAACCAATAGCCACTCAGTGCCTGCTGTGAACTAAGTATTACATAACAAACAAACACTGCAAATATAAGTAAGATATTAACCCTGCCTATAAGATATTAATATTCTACCACAGTATTCAAGTTCTATTAAAATATAGGAATAGCACTCTTGCTCAATAGTGACATCAATGTAAAATAAGTTTTATCCCCATCCTGGGCGCTCAGAATCTAACATGGAAGGCAGGCAAGTGAATAAGAAATACAACATAGTGTGGATGTGTGGATGGTAAATGGAAGAACTTTAGCATGAGCCCAGCCATCAGGCAAGTGGACTAATAGTCCAGACTGTGTTCGTTGCCCTTGATGGTCCAGAAACTGGACAATATCAATGCAGTCAGAGGAGATGATTAACCTCAAAAACAAGAAAATAATGACCAAATCCTGGCTACTGAAGAATAAATTATTGAAGATGTTCTTTTGCCATGGTAAGAATGTTCATGTTCCTTTCCAAGTACTCCCTGTTTGAATTTAATCCTTAACACATGCTTATGCGGCAGGAAATATTCTTATTTTACAGGTAGGGAAAATGAGATAGAGAAAAGTTAAGTAATTTGCTTACTTTATGGTCAGGAAATGGAAGAGCCAGGACTTGAACCCAGTTTGGTTCTAAAGTTGACACACTAGTAGTTTCTGTGCTACACTGCTTAAAGAGTCTTTGGAAGAAACAGATTTTAAGAATGGTCTGATTAAACTACAACTGTTTCAGGGAGACGTGGCTCCTGAAATTATGTATTTTTTAAATAGTCTAAAGTTTCAATGCGTCCTCCAATATGGAGGGGTAGGTAGATACACTTTATCTCCTTGCACAACCAGAAGAAAGACAACAACAGATTTGAAGGCAAAAATAACCAGAACTGCCAGAAAGTTGAACTGTATGGAAGTCTGACAATGAAGGAAATAAAGAAGAAACACTCATCCAGACTGGTAGGAGGGGGTGGAGATGAGTAACCGAGGTGGAGAGAACAAGCTACAAGGCTGCTACTGGCACACCTGCAGTCCCACATTTGCATGTGGATGGACTGGGAGGAATAATGGTGAAGTGAGAGAGACCGTGAAACCCTGGGCTCTGGTGCATGGGAAAAGAAAGCCTCAAAACTTCTACCAGTAAAAAACTGTGGGGATTGCAGCAGTGGGAGAAACTGCCAGTCTCATAGGAGAGTTCATTTCTTCCCCCACGTGCAACACCACAATGCAGCATGTGGGTAGCCCTGCCCTGGTGAACTCTTAAGGTTCTACCACTCACAACATAACAGATACAAACACTCAGAGGTAAAATAAATTTGGTCCAAACAAAAAAACAGATCAAAGCTCCAAAAATAGAACCAAGAGATGAGGAGATAGTCAATGTAACAGATGCAGAGTTCAAAACACTGGTAATCTGGATGCTCTCAGAAATGGTTGAGTATGGTTGCAAAATGGAGGAAAAAGTGAAGGCTAAGCAAAGTGAAATAAAGCAAAATATATAGGGAACCAGCAGTGAAGAGAGGGAAACTGAGACTCAAATCAATGATTTGGAGCAGAAAGAAGACATAAACATTCAATCAGAACAGAATGAAGAAACAAGAATTTAAAAGAATGAGGAGAGGCTTAGGAAACTCTGGGACAACTTTAAATGTTCCAACATCTGAATCATAACCAGATGTTGGCTAATCATTGATGTTGGTGCCAGAAGGAGAAGAGGAAGAGCAAGAAATTGAAAACTTATTTGAAAAATTAATGAAGGAGAGCTTCCCCAATGTTACAAAGGAAATAGATTTCCAGGAAGTCCAGGAAACTCAGAGAGTCCCAAAGAAATTTGACCCAAGGAAGCACACACCAAGGCACATCATAATTACATTACCCAAGATTAAAGATAAGGAGAGAATCTTAAAAGTAGCAAGAGAAAAGGAGACAGTTACCTACAAAGGACTTCCCATAAGACTATCAGCTGATTTCTCCAAAGAAACCTGACAAGCAAGAAGGTGTTGGAAGGAAGTATTTAAAGTCATGAAAGGCAAGGGCCTACATCCAAGAATACTCTATCTGGCAAAGCTATCATTTAAAATGAAGGGCAGAAAAAGTGCTTCACAGATAAAGTAAAGTTGAAGGAGCTCATTATCAACAAGTCCTTATTATGTGAAATGTTAAAGGGACTTATCTAAGGAAAAGAAGGTGATCAAAAATATGAACAGTAAAATGACAACCAACTCACAACTATCAACACCTGAATTAAAAAAAAATACAAAAGCAAACTAAGCAAACAACTGGAACAGGGACAGAATCACAGAAATAGAGATCACAGGGAGGGTTATCAATGGAGGGGGGGAGGGTGGAGAATGAGGGGAAAGGTACAGGGAATAAGAAGCATAATTGGTAGGCACAAAATAGACAGGGGGAGGTTAAGAATAGTATAGGAAAAGAAGAAGCCAAAGAACTTATATGTATGACCCATGGTCATGAACTAAGGAGGGGAATGCTGGTGGGAGGGAGGGTGCAGGGTGGAGGGGAATAAAGGGGAGAAAAAAATGTGAGAAAAAGATTAATAAATAAATAAGAAAAAATAAATAAACTTTCATAGGGAAACTTTATTTTTCTTGGCGTTAGGCTGGTCAGTGACATGGACTATAGAAGAATTTACAAAGAGAAGAAAGTACAGAGAGCAAAGTTTTTGTGTTTATTTTCCTAAGGGAGGGAAAAAGTTGAGTATAGAGATGTGCACCAGCACCCCACCAGCACTGAGGGGTTAAGGCTTTGAGTTTTTATTGGAAAATGGGGTGGTTGTAGAGCAGGATATTTTAGGTAGGCTGCAACTTGTTTTCATGTTATCTTTGGGTGCAGGGTCCAGTGGCTGTTGTGGTCTGATATGTCCTGTTTTGTAAGTCTGCAGAGCCTCTGCACCTTCAAGGCATTTCCAGTAATTTTCTAGTCCTGAGGAAACAGTTATGGTCAGTCATGCTTTATGGGGTCCAGCCAGATCTGGGAAAGAGGGCCAGAGAAAGTGGCTTTTGTCCTATTATTCCCCTCTCTGATCTTTGAGATGGGTTTATTCTTTATGACCTTGGCCCATTCTGGTTCTGGGGAGTAAGGATGAAGATCTCTTTTTCTGGAACTACTTCCCACAGATTATGGCTGTAGTTGTTGCCTCTGGATCCAGGTATGGGTCATTAGAGGAAGAGGGTGGAGCTGGTCAGCCCGAAAGGTGAGATCTGTAGCTAGGGGTCATTTGTGAAAGGAGTCTCCTAGAGCTTGGGTGCTTTGTTGGAGGATAAACATAAGGTATCTTAGGAGACATCGCCTGAAAGTGACAATGAAGAGAAAAGCTACAATATGACCTAGGAAGGGAATTTGCCAGGAAAAATCAGTACTAGATATTGGCCTTAAAATCCCCAAAAGAGAAAAGCAGAGTAGTAGGTAAATTCTGTATAGCTGACACTGCATCAGTAGCTGTCAATAATTCTAAGTCAAAGAATGAAAGAAAAAAATGAAACATTAGCTTGGAAAAAAACTAGAAAAATTAGGATTTAATTCAGTTTGTGGATGACAATCGAAAAATTGTCATTTCCACTGAAATGCAATTTTTCTTCCTAAAATTATCCTCATTTTATCAAAGAGACTGCCTTACGACCAGTTTCAATTTGGCCTGATTATTTGCATCAACACAATAAGAATGGTAATTGATCATATAGGCTCTTTCAAATCTGCTTTGCTAGAATTTTACAAGGAACCTTCAGATTGAACTTTAGTTAGACTCTCAGGACAAAGGAGCCAAGCCACACAGTTGCCATGTGGCTTTACCTGAAACACCTATTAGTGTGGGTGGATTCCTCAAGTTCTTGAGGTCCTCAAAATGTCTTGAGGTTCATTCCTTGCCACTTTTCAGGGAAGCAATGTTCATTCCTTACCTGCAAAGACTGCCATGAACCATGTGACCAAGCAAGGCATCAGGCCATTGCTCCAAGGGGCTCTTATTGGCTTCAAAAGTCAACCTTAATTCCTTAAGTCTTTCTGGTGACATCCAGAGTCCAGGCATGACCCTTTCAATTATAACATTCTAGATAAAGACAGTTAATAAAACCACATTTGGAAATTGGTGCTATTGTAAACAGAATAGATTCTTACTGGCTTTATGCAAGCAGACATATTGCCATGAAAATAATACTCATTAAGAGTTGCCAAATTCTGTAGGGATTATGTAGGGAGAAAAATATAAATGTTTCAATATTACTTTTGAAGGTATAGCTTATTAAATTGCTCTAGGGAAAAAAAAAGTTTCCTCATGTCTGGAAGACAAAAAGATTTAAAATTAACAATATTATGAATCAATTTTTGTTTGTCTCGATTATTTGCCTATATTTCCATGAACCAGTTATTCCTGAGGATTCCATAGGCTTCATTTACTTCAAAGGTATGACCTACTTAGACACCTGTAATTTAAAGTAAGTCAGAGTTTTTTCCATGAGCCTTTCCAAAGATATATTTGCAATTGTGTTAAACAATCATTGTTTATAAATGACAAAATTAAAATGACATGGTTATAGATTTGATTATAATGCAATTGATAAAGAACTTTGCTTCTTTGTAAGTTATAACATTTCAAGATAACAATTTCATAATAACTATTATGAAATGACATAAAAGAACAATATAAAGCCCATAGTTTTAGATTTCACACACTATTTTAGTATATATAAAGACCAAACGGTATGGAAAATTTTAAAATGCTGTGCAGGACTTATCAGAAGTGTGCACTGAGCATTGGAAATAATTAATAAATCCCCAATGTTTGGGGTAGAAATACCCAGAGCACCGCTGCTTGATGTCCCCACAGGGACTATCACTCTTGGCTTGTCCAGTACCACTGACAGGACACCACTTACCCCTGAGAGCTTCCTGTTTGGACCTGGCTTTAAAATTTTTGCAAGTTTCTTTCTATGACAGGTTGAAATTTCTAGAACATCTATTTTAATAAAAACATGCATATACAAACGGAACATAGTCATTATTTTTCTGTTTGGAAAAACTTCCCATGTAATTTTGAGCATATTAAATAGGACTAATTAGTTTAAAGGCCTTCTTTTTTGTAAGGAGAGAGAATAAATCCTTGATGTATTCCAGGGGCACATTGGAATAACTCAAAGTCACTTCTCAGTTAAAAGGTTTTTAACAATTTAAACTTTGGGAAAGTTGTCAAACAAGTTTAACTGGAAGATTATAAATAACCTTGTTGTAAAAAAAAATATTTTTGGTAATAACCCTAAAAGACGTTAAACTTAAAAGCCATTTTAATATCAAATATTTTGTCGAGAACATAAAATCCTGCTTAATTATATAAGTATTTAATATCTTTAGGCCAATAAAATATTATACCCTAATTATGTCATCTGGAGGCAGAAAATGCACCCATGTACTACACAAACACATATCATGTAAAGACCGCACACATGCAGGTCGAACATGTTAAGGCCATACACATAATTTGAATTACTAATTTTTGCAGAGAAAGCACAAGATTTTTCTCATTTGCTTTTGACACCTTTTAAGAAAACCAGGAAAGGGGATGGGAGGTGCTTGATACCAAGCAAGAAAACCTGTTGAGACTCTTAAAAGCTTTAAAGGCTGGTAATGAGTGGTGGGAATAATGCCTGGGCCCCAAACAGCTGAGCGGCAGGGAAGAGGCTGGGCAGGGCTGCTTTGGCCCCTGAAAGGTCAGAAACCTGGTGACAGAAGATATTGCTGCAGATGGAGGACTGGGAGTTATAGCCCACAGTCCCATAGAAATACAAAGAGATAGGTGCATTTACCCTGCACCTGAGGGTGACCTTACCAGTGATGAGAGCACGAGCTGGGTGCCCTGGGAATGGATTTAACCCACTTAGACAGGGGACTCATTAGAAAGCTCATTTGAGAGAGCCACACTGGCAGAGAGAAATCCTGTTTGACCCAGGGAGGTATCTACCCCATGACCTGAGGGTGGTCTCACCAGTGACCAGGACATCAGCTAGATACCCTGGGAAGGGATTTACCCCATGTACAGAGAGATAGACATGTAGCAAGCCAAGAGTTAGAGGCTCCCCTATAAGTCTCTGGGCTGTTTTTAGACCATTCTGAGTAGAGCAGGTGCCCTATTAAGCTGCCCCTGAGGCTCTCATGGAAGTTAATGATGAAGAAAAGGTGGTTAGCAAGTATTCAGTCAGCCCCAAGATTAGTTTTCTCTTGGGAGGTTTCTGAAAGAGATTGCAGGAACGGGTGTGGCCGGGAGAAACCCAATCTGAATTGGGGGCAGCGGGGAGCGGTCTGAGGAGGAGAAGTGTGAAGAAGAGATGGAAAGGGTGTTGTTGAGTCAGTGGAAGGGGCAGGAAAGTGGCGTGAGTTAAAATGCCACTTTTTTCCTGTATTGAGAGGCAGGCCCAACTGTTCCCAGGACTGAGCCGCTCCCAGCTCTCCAGGAGGAGAATTTAGAGTGTTTTACAGTCTGGGGAGTGGGGGTGGTAGAGCGAGATAAATTTGAATGAAGAGGCATAGTTAGGAGAAAGAGACCTGGAATCCCTGGAATCCCTGTTGAAGGTTAAAATCTTATCTCCTCTTTAGAACTAAACCGAAGAAGGGAGTCAAGACAGCGACAGTGCAGGTCAAGCTGGAGGATAGTATTTTGGTTAAGAGATCCATTCCCTCCGTTTGTATTGAGGCCAGGCCATGTCGCAATAGAAAATCAATTGCTTGGGCTTGAGGTCGGTAAGTCCCAGAGCCTTCAAGTTCTTCAGTTGACATCCCAATGTGGAGTTCTTAGGTGGGGTTGACTGAGTATTGCCCATGTGAGAACTACAAAGAAGAAAAGGGAAGGATATCTCAGGGACGAGAACAACTGAGGGGTGGGGGAAGGTTTGAGAAGGGCACCCCCAACTCGAGCAACCCAGAGATCTGTGGCCAGAGCTGAACGTCCTGAGCCTGAGGGCACGCCAAACACAAGGTTCTGTTTCAGAGCCAGGCATTCCTTGGCCCCCAAGAGCAGACCGAATGACAAAGATCTGTCTAGAGCCAGGTGTCCCTGAGCCCTGAAAGCAGATGGAACCAGCAGGGAGATAGTTGTAGGTGTCCCTCCCAGCTGAACCCCTGCAGGACTGATAGACCCAGTTCCAGGGTTTATGGCAATGGCAATGAGATGGGGGCATAAACTATTACTTTTGATAGGACGTTTTTGTCCTGAGATTCAGGGAGACTTACTGACCACTGCCTGTGAAGATGGGTGAGGGGGAGGCTGTCCACAGAGTTCAGAGGGAAAAGAAGGATAAGAATCCTCTCTCCAAACCTCACAGAGAGACAGGGTTAGGAGATTAGCCCGGGTTGAGCTTCTGCTGCCTACTGCTCCCCTAGTCGCAAGTCTCAGGAGGCTGGAGGAGAGGGAGAAATAGAGAATGTCCCTGTACTGGTCACCAAAATGTTAGGGTGGTTGGTGATGCGAGCTGTAAAAGAATTCACAAAGAGAAGGTGGTACAGAGAGGAAAGGTTTTGTTTTTACTTTCCCAAGGGAGGGAAAGGGCTGGGTGCAGAGAAATGCACCAGCACCTGCACTGGCACCGAAGGTTTGAGGCTGTGAGTATTTATCGGGTAACGGGGTGGTTGCAGAGCAGGATATTTCTGTTAGGTTGCGGCTTGTTTTGATGTTATCTATGGGTGCTGATTGTTGTGGCCCGGTCTGTGCTGTTTCATAAGTTCCCAGGGCCTCTGTGCCTTCAGGGCGCTTCCAGTAATTTTCTAGGCCTGAGGATAAAGGCTCATAAAACCATTAGGGTCAGTCATGCCTTGTGGGGTCCAGCCAGCTCTGGGAAAGAGGGTCTGAGAAAGTGGCTTTTGTTCTATTACTGGGTCTTATTTCTTATACTTCCAGATATGCCTCGAATAAGAAGCAGAATAATAAGGGCAGGAACTAAATGTTGTGAAAGCAAACAGAGAGATGTAGTGTTGTTTTAAAGCTTAATCAATGGTTATGTGAATTAATGAATATCCCATCTCTATCATTTCAACATAGCTTGTTCTAAAATGCCTCCAAGTGATGGAGGTGATATCGTATA
Source organism: Mormoops blainvillei (assembly GCA_004026545.1). Taxonomy (NCBI): domain Eukaryota; kingdom Metazoa; phylum Chordata; class Mammalia; order Chiroptera; family Mormoopidae; genus Mormoops; species Mormoops blainvillei. The sequence goes on from PVJD01003929.1 coordinate 63,677, forward strand.
TTGATAAGAACATATTTAATTTTCCTCATCTCAGGATTTATCTGAAATATCTCAGTGCCACCCAGCTCTAAAGGTGGTTATGATTCCATAAAGAATTCTTCCATTTCCTTATGTATATAAAGTTTTTGTCTTAATTGCAGAGTTAATGTTATTTCCTATTGTAGCTATTAGTGTTAATCTCTATGTACAATTTGCTTATTACAGTAAAGCTGGCTATCGGGAGACCAGGCGTCCTGAAAACCTTAGGCTTTGGTCCAAATGTGAAAGCAACCGGAGAAAACATGCACACACAATATCACCTCTGCCTATTTCCATTTATCATGGGGGGAATTGTTGCCTATAGACACTTGAAATAAACGAATGAACAAGCCTGAATAACATGAAGACTGTAAGGTTACAGTCCCATGCTGTAATTGATTAATTCTGCAAGAGGGAAAAAGGAAGACTAAAATGTAGATAAAAGTGGGATTTTTGACTGTGTGTGAAAGAGTAGCATGCATTAAATAAAAGGGAGCAAAGAAGGGAGGAGTGAAGGAAGAGAGCAGTAGAAATTTAGAGCATCTTTTTTCTTTGCGATGTGGGGAAAATGAGGATGAGGAGAGGAGTGGTCAGTAACTGGTTCTTGGAATTCTAATTAAAACACTAAAATAAGGCCAGAGTGGCAAACTAACCTAGAAAATCTGGAGTAGAAAAGGTCTGGATGCTGGAGATGAGTGGAGAAGTAGGAAAGATGCTCAATCTCCAAGAATCTGAGGCCACAGTCCAAATCAGCATGAATGCCAGTGTTAGAGTAAGATCAAGATGGAATACAAGCAAAGTGAGATCTTAAGAAAAGGGGAGAAGAGTTCTCTGTGGTAGCCTATAACTCACAGGCATTTGGGGTTTCTTTCTGAGTCTTCAGGAAGTTTTTGCAATGGTGGATAGATAAGTTTTAAAGAGTCAGTGATGGGTTTACTTGCAGCCACAGTGGTGATTACACATCAATGAAGTAACTGAAAGCTGTGAAGAGCTGAGACTCGAACAGTGGTGAGCAGAACTAAACAAAAAGACAATATTATGGGATACTTCCTAAATCTTGAATTTCCATTTCCTAACAGTATAACACATTACTGTATGTGTAAATAACATCCATATATTAATACCATAAACTTCCTGATATTATTGACACTTGGATGCAAGTTGCTTTGAAATGACCATTTCTCCATTAAACTGTTGAAACTACCTATCCCATGTGCCATTGACCCAATGAAGGGTGAGATCACATGTTCAGTAACTATGGCTTAATTCCACTGCCCTGTTAGCTGTGAAGGACCACAAGACCTATGTGACTTGCCATCAGCTACACTGGCCACATCATTACCCATATTAAATCCTATGGTCAATCATTATTCTACTTCTGTGCGTACATGCTTAATTCCATGATATTCTCTCTCTTTATCATAGCATAACTACACCACTGGTTAAATCCAACTCTTCTCAACTCTGTGCTTCTCTCTGTATAGCTGAATGTAGTTGAAGAAAACCAATCGCCACACTGTGTTAAATTCGTGACTACAAACCTCTAGCAAGTCCTTAATACCATGTCACAATAATATTATACTTCCAAAATTTAATTATCTTCTCACTCTTCCAAAGTGAGAGTCATTTAAATCCTTTCTAGTCAAAGCATGGGCTATGGGCCTGCAGCATTTTTGTCACCGTGGAGCATGTTAGAAATACAGAATCTCAGTCACTGTGCCACACTTACTAAATCTGATACTGCATTTTAACAAGATCTTCATATAATCGGTATTCACATTAAAGTTTGAGAAGTTCTGATTTGCTGATGTTTCTCTTACTCTGCTTTAATGGCATGGTTTCTAGCTATTCCTAAAACATAACCAGGCACATGCCTGGAATACTCCTGTCAGGTATCCACATGGCTAATTCCATCATCTCCTTTAAGCTTTGTTTAAACATCACTATCTCATTGAATCCTAATCCGTGCACCCTATATCATTCTAACTCATTCTTGTCACACATGACCCCAACATTTATGCTCTATACTTTTCATTTCCATTGCACTAATTACTTTCTAACACACCATGCTATGTTCTTATTTCTTATGTATAGTTAATTTGCATATTTTCTGCCTTACCTCTCTTAAACATTTACAGCATAAGGGCAGGGCTATTGGCCTGTTTAGTTCACTGGTGTATTTTAATTGCTTATAACATGGCCAGGACTGTAGTAGGCACTCAATAAATATTTGTCAAATAAATAAGGGATGGAATGAAAAAAGAAACGCCTGGACTTAAGCCCCATACTTCAGGTTTTTGGTTGGGTTGCAGAGGCATTTGGTTATGTTGATGTATCTTCCAATGTACGAGGCACTAATAGGGTAAAATCTCCATTCCCAACTTTGCTGATTTTGTCTAGCGCAAGTATCTTTCATCTACACTTTTTTTTTATATATATACAGAAAGCTATATAAAAGTGTGTACTTCTTCTCTGACCTAATTTTCCTTTAATTCCCTCCTTTTTTCTGAGCCCCTGGGACTCCATGATCAAAATATTCCTTTATGTTCTGAGCCATTTTAGAATATTATCTCAACTTTCTTTCCCTAACTTAAAGTTGTCTGTTCTGCAGAACGTGCACTTGGAAGTTTATACTTTCATAACCTGCTAATCTCAGGTGATGTTGGTGTCTTCCTTGCTCCCATGAGCTACCTCCAGACCATTGATCCTTCTCCATGATGCTCACTCCTGGTTCCTATGGGATTTCACTTTCTCTGCTTTGCATTGTTGTCATTAACCTCCTGATCATTCCTTCTCACTGCTCACTAACAATGGCAAGGTTTGCTGTGCAAGTCCAGAGAGAGGTTTCAGGACTCTAACCTTCATGGCCTCCAGGTGCTCGGTGATATTCTCCATCTCTCCAGCTCGGACACCCAATTTCTGTGGTCACAATCTTGATTTGCATTTTTCCAAACTGATCCACCTGTGAATTAATTAATTCAAATGTCACACTTTCAAATGACAATTTTCTAACCACAGATGATCTCCTCATCTGCTTCTCCTATTAGCTCTCTGGTCTCATCAGGACTGCCAGACACCTATCCTCAGCATTCCTGTCAGTCATCTGCTGTCACCAATTTCACCTATATCCAATGAAGAGTACATAGCTCATAATTTTAATCACCCTTTAATCAATACTCTGAACCTTTTTACCGTTTTCCTTGCCAATCTGCCAACCTGAATGAACCCAACTAAACTCTTTTTCTAGTTTCTTGAGTTCTTCTTGAGAAAACCATGCAATTGAGGTGTTTTTTTTTTTGCCCTCTGAATTCACATCCATCATGAACTGATTCCTCAGTACTGCCTGGGAATCCTATTACCATTGATAGTCAGATCTCTTTCCATTACCTGCCGTAATTGTTTCAATTCCCTGAATCCTTCTTCTTTCCTCTCTACCTGGGACTTCATGCTGCTTCCTAATTTACCAAGAGAAAGAGAAGGATCAAGTCTGGCTTTCTCAGGAAGGTTTCTGTGACTCTCTGAACAGTATTCCCTCTCCTCCTGCCCTGTCTCAGATGAGGTTATCTACTGTTATTATATGATTTCAAATCATTCTTTCTTCTATTCCTATCTTTTCATTCATGTAATTTATTAAAACTGTGTCTTATATCAATGTGTCACACCAAGACTGATGAGCTCTATGTTGCTCATTTTTGCCCTATCAGTAGAATCTAGCACAGTTTTTAGCACAAATGGTAGGCACTCTATGAATAAGTGGATGAATGACCATTTTATGGTACAATATATTGCAATAATAGCCACTCTCCGTGTTTGTAACAGTATCACATGATTTGTGTGCATTACTTCCCCACAAACCTAACAGATAAATATTATTGTTGGTGTGCTACAGACAAAGGACTCAGGACTCTGTGAAGCTAAGGGTCAGGTGTACACATAAACACGGTGGCAGTGCGGTGTAGGTGGTGCACAGAGCCACCTGCCTCTCAATATGTTGTCCTGAGGGCCTTCGGTCTGGCAGCCTTCAGCATGTGGAACTAACAGACCCCGCCATCCTTCAGAAGCTCGTAATCTGGTAGAAGAGTCCGATTGTATCATTGCAGAAACATGGGGTGGCAGATAAGACACAGTTAGGGAAAGCTTGTTGAAGGGGCACACATGTGGAGCACCCTGCCTGATTCACTGGACTAAGAGTCATAATCAAAGAAAGAATCCTGTTGTGGGTGAAGATTCTATTTCTCTGGTGACAGCTAAGCCATGAGATATCATAGCCAGCCTCATCCCCACATGAGGTGCTCTGTGCACAGCGGCGTATCAGTTAGGATCTGAGAGAATTAACCCTGCATCAACAGCTACAAAGAAAAAATAAAGAACTAGAACATAAAAAGATTGTGCTAATTTTGAAACCAAAAAGGAGAGAAGCAAAATAGGAAAGAAAATCTGTACACACATTTAAAACGGTAGCTGTAAAAACCCTCGGCAGGGAGGCAATGGCCGTGTGTGACCATGAAGAGGGTTGGTCATCAATTAGAGTCAGACAGAATCGGTTCTAACCCCAGTCCTACAATTTTCTCACTGAGTGACTTCTTCAGGATCTCTAAGCTGTCCATTGAAAAGTGGTAACAATAACAAAAGCTTAATAATATTACCAACTGCATAGGGTCATTGTGAGAATTAAATGATATGTTAACCTGCATTTTGTTTATCAAGTAGTTAATAAATGGTAGCTGTTATTATTAATCAGTGAAATGCATAGCTGCCTCATGCAGAGGTTCTGTGCCCTCGCTCCGTATCAGAAACATTTGATAAGCTTTAGCTCTGAAGGTTTTGAGTCAATGTAGGTCTGAGGTAGAGAACAGGCATTTCTATGTTTTAAAAAGCTCTGCAGATGATGTGGACACAGAGCCAAGGTAGAACTATTAATGGAGCCTTTGTGTGCCTGATGATTTTCAACTTTATGCATAAGGGGCATGTGGCGAGCACCTTGGAAATGCAGATTCCCAGGCCCCACGTTGCAGCGTGTGTGAGCAGTGGGCCTGAAGGGCGGGGCGGGTGACCTGTGCGGCGGTGGCCAGGCCATACTTTGAAATACTCTGGTCCCAACCGTACTGTATATTAATGGTTTTCTGTGAACAAATTTGAAGGTCTGGTTCAAACACATTGGAAAGGAAAAAATATTTTTAAGGACACATGTTGAACCATATGATCTTTTAATTGATATATAGTTGATTTTTTTTTAACCATGTGGATTTTGAAATGATACTATAGAAATTCAGACCCATAACTCGGAAGTCAGATTTTGCTTTTCTAAATCATCCAGGAAAGTAGGACTCTAAGGCCGTGATTACATTTATATTTATATATATATGGAAAAAATATGGAATATATATATATATATATTTCTTTATTCCCCCCAGAAGTAATTTTTGCCTATGGCCTGCAGAAAGTGAGCACAAAAAGCCGAGCGGCACAACCCTGGTAACTGAGGCTAGAAGCAGAACCAGGTGTCGTGATCAAGTAATCTGGATTCCAGTTTTCTGTGCAGAGAGGGAGCCGTTGTCAGGTAGGGCTCATACGAGAAGCTCCAATAAGCTTTTGCTGAGCAGAAATGGACAGAACTGCCACCTTCCTGCCGAATAGCTTAATAAGCTGACCTCATACAGCCCCGCAGCACAATTCAGAAGGGGCCAGAAAGAGTCAGAGGGCACAGAGCAGAGAGCGCGCAGTGCAGAAAGACCATTCTCAGGCACTAAGTGGCTGAGATGAGCATTTTTCAGAGCTTTTGGAAGAAGGGTAAATTTTAAGTGCCAGAATTTTAGAAATAGAGTAGCTACAGGTTACAGAAATATCACAGATAAAACCTCCAAAGAGTCTGAATGTAAGGCAGCTCTATCCTGGGAGTTTGAGGATTTTCTACTATTAAAATTAATAGCCGTGGCTCTCTCCTAATGCAGGACATAAAAAGTGTGGGATGCAGAAGAGGTCAGCAGATGGCAGCACTGGATGATGAAGAAGAGAATGCAAATAACCTGAGACAGAACTATTTCCCTTGCCCTTCTCCCCCCTGCACCCAACAAAGGGTTTCGAGAGCAGTGCACATGCACAATGTAATCATCTGTAGTGTCTGATAAACATTCATACATTGATAGTTTTTCGAATACGATGTATGGCTCTTTTTCAGTTCATGTGTTCTGTTATCCTATACTAACTAACCCTTTTGTTACTTCATGTGTTTCTACAAAGATGATCACCTTAATAAAGCCCATTCCTTCTAAAATGTGCTGCCCTCTTACAAGCACAGCCCAACCGCCAAACAGTTTATGATACTGACTAAAGCTGTGTGTTAAGGTATATTTAAGTAGAAGGGAAACTGACTTTTTTCATTCATAATAATTGCTTCAAAATACCATAAACTTATAGCAAATTGTTAGAAAATATTATTATTCTAGAACTTTCAATCATGGAAGCATTTTTTGAGAATCTTGGTGGCTGTTCAAGCAAAAGTTGAAGACCCCTATGATGATGGCAAGGGTTGCGATGAAAAGGAAAATCATGAGTCATTTTATCCAGTGTTCCACAGAGGGAAATGACCAGAAGGTCAAGGGGTGGCAGCAGCAAAGAAGAGTGGTACCAAATGGGGAAAGATTTTGCACTCAGGAGAAAAAGTAATATATCTGGAGTTAGCAATGGTGAACTAAGAGATTGCCGAAGTGCCTTTTGCTCTCTGAGGTAACGGAACTGGGCTGGGTGAGTATAAACAGGCAGTACTTGACAGGTCTTCCAGGGAAGCCGTGCCCTGACTTGGTTTTGTTAGTATAGGAAGTTTAAGGAAGCATCGAGCGAAAAAGATGTAGAGAAATATGTTTACCACACAACCAGGATTCCTGAGAGTATTGGGATGGATTGACAGAAAGATCAACTTAGAAAAAAGAGCTAAAAGGAAGAAATCACAGAGTTGTGCATGGATAGTGGAATGACAAAGTTTCCCTCAGAGTGTTGTGTTTGTCCAGCCACCAGGGATAAAAGTGGTAAGGGACATAATTATTTATGAATGGTAGTTTCTGTGGCTGTCATCTCAGAAAGACGACGAGGCTATTAGATTCAGCATACAGATAGTATATTCCTGAATTTGTCTGCTGTTTTTGTTTGGTGTGGTTGGTTTTTAGGTTTTTGGGGGGCAGTTTCTGGTGAATTCTTTATAGGCAATAGCAGAAAAATATTTGGCTCTTGAGATTTTTAACCTCCAGGTGTGATTCTAGTTACTCAATACTCTGGACAAGCTATTGAGAGCATTGAACTTGGATAAAAATAGCCTTTAATTACAGTTCATTAAGGGTGGTTGTGGGGTATTAGTATGATCTTGAATTCTTGCCTCATTATTTAATTTAACCCCTAAACAATCCAGCAATTTAGATATTATAACACATTTGAACAATGGGATAAAATAACTGTTTCAGCAGGAGAGAACTGCAGTATTTCTAACCTCTTCTTAACAGAGGAAGGCACTGGGGAGGTAATCTCCTATGCCTGGAGTTCTGTGCAAGGTCAGATTTGGGGAGAGTCTGGAGAAATATGTGGCCTGCTATCATGTCAGCACCAGCACAACATTCTCTAAAGAGAGTGATCAGGCTTCGATGATTCAGGAAGACATTTTTCTCAAAACACTAACAGAATTTTGAAACAACGAAGAACATTTTATTTTCATCTTCATCACAGAGCACATAAACTTGGATAAGCATGCAGGCAGAGAAGAGGGTATATGATCACTCTGTCATTGACCTTAAAATTATTGATAATTAAGAAAATAATGATAGTAAAAGCCCTCAGGGTTATTATACAACAACTGTGAAGAAGGTGGTTGCTTGAAGAGTGGGACCATTACTCAGCGAGATTTGCATGGCTCTTTATTTGATAGCTTAATTTAAGTTAGACTGCCCAGGAAGCCATTCAACATTATGCATTATTATATCTTTATTTCAAAAAGGGAGCAAAAGATCTAAAATACGATATTATGGTGGGAAAAATGGCAGTACGCTGGCAGATTTATATCTGGCATCACCTACAGTGTACAGTAAAGGGCTTTTTTTTTTTTTTTCCTATTCATCTCCCAGCTGTAATGGGTCTTCAGCTATTCTCTGGGTTATGATAGTTTGCTGCCGTTCCTCCAGTGACTGAAGGTTTTTGTCCTACAGGATTTAGGATCTGGATGGGGTCTCCTGCTTTACCTGAGGAAAGGACCTCTTCCCTCCTCTAGGCTGCACCACTGACCGAAGTGTTCTTTAGTCCCTGTCCCTGCCCTCAGTCTTTCTCTTAGCATCCACCAGAAGCCTGCAGAGAAGAGACTGTAAGTGGGTGAAGATTCCCACTGTGTCTGTGGCTCCTAGGGAGCCTTTTCTCCCACAAATTGCCTGAATATTTTAGTTGAATTCTTGTCACCTGTTTGTGTGCATTGGCATCCATATCTTCCTCTCTTCTCACTATCAACCACAGATGAAGTGTGCTCATGTCTTGTTTTTGTTTGCAGGGATCTTTTTCCTTATAATTCACACTACTAGTTGCCCTGTGAACTTGGCTCTCTGATGGATTCATGAGAAGATGTAATTTTGCAGTTTCTTAGACATTTTCTTGCTCTCAGCGTAGGAGCAATGCTCTCCACATGCCTAGGTCCTAGGCAGAAGCACCAGGCACTGTAGCTTTTTAAAATATTTGTCATCTTATTCTTTTCCTGTTATGTTTGAGGTGAGCCCTCAATATGATCTTTAAATTTGTAAGTCTGGAGTTTTTCTTATTTTTTGTTTTTTTAAAATTATTTTAAGCATTTTTTCTAGGACTACTTATTTTCATATTTTTCTGTTCTTGATTTATAGCTGATCATTTTTGATTCCTAGTTTATATTTGTTATGAGTGTCATTTCATCTTCTATCTCTTGGGCGATATCACGTATACCTAGGTTAATGTGATTTTTAGACTGCTCTGTTATATTCAATTCATTGGAAGTGAAGTTATCTTTGGGTTGTGGTTTTTGTTAGTTGATTTTCTCAAAAATAGTTTTTCATTTATTCTTAGGATACTCATTTGCAGGTCTTGTTTGTTTGTTTAGTAGTTGATTTCTTTGTGTGTGCACCCATCCTATTTTTCTAGCAATTTTACTGATCTCTCTATCCTTGGGTCCCAAGTTCAGAACAAGATCTTATTTTTGTAACATGGAACTCTTGATACACTATAGCAATACTGCACATTTTATCTCCGTGTCCAGGTTACACAGCTGCCCTTTGTCCTGCTCAGAGGAGAAGACCTAGGTAGGGGTCACCATTCTTATCAGTTCTCATCCCTGATGTCACAACAGAATGCCCTTGGCTGTATAGTAATGTTTTAGTCCCTGTCTGTTTGCAGAAGTTGACTCCCTCATGGCTTCTTAAGTTATTCCAGAACTAGAAGCTAGCAGGCCTATGACCTTAACCCTCTTTATCACTGTGTGTTTCTTTTCGACTTCAATCTGAGTTTGAAGGCCTGAGAAACAAAAGAGATGATGGTATAAGTTCCAGTTCAAGTCAGTCCAAAGAAAGGAGAAGACTAAAGTTTCAGGTCAAAAAGACAGTCAGGCAAAGAGCGACAATTCTCTCTTATTCTGCCTTTTTGTTCTATTCAAGCTTTCAATAGATTGAGATCCATCCACATTTCCGAGAGCAATCTGCTTTACTCAGTCTACTGGTTCAAATGTTAATTTTGTATAGAAGCATCTCCATAGACACACCCAGAATTATGTTTAACCAAATATTTGGCCATCCCATGGCCCAGCTGAAAATATATTTTGTTGCTGATCTAAGTTTGGTGTGAGAAGAGCACTTAAACATGAATCTACACTGCCATCTTGACCAGAAATCTAGATGAGATCCATTTTACACTTCCATTTAGTAATAAAAAGTAGACAAATGCACATAGTAAACAATGTTTGCTTAACAACACAAATAAATACTTGAGCCAATACTACAACTTGGATAATTGTACACAGTAAATAGTACATGGAATTTAATTATAAAGATAATGAAGATGAATAGATTGATGATGATAGATAGATAGATAGATGATAGATAGATAGATAGATAGATAGATAATGAATATAGCCATAGATCCCAGTCCCAGCCATTACTCCCTCTGTGGTAATTCATAACTCTAAAATTCTTTCAAATTCTTTAAACTCAGGGTCTCAACCTCCTCAGCAATATGGTAAAGATAGAAAATAGTACCTATTTCATGGGATTGTTGTAAAGATCATAAAAAGAACTTAGAATGGTATCTGATGCATAGAAAGCTCTTAATAGATGTCTATTTTTGTTATTGTTATTTGCATTTATGTGTTATGTGTGTATATAAAATTAAATAGCATGTATGTTCTTGTTTGCATTCAGTTATTTGTTCCTAGGGCAAAACATGGAATGAGACCTAAATAGTCATAGCCTTGAATTTTTCTGACCTGTACCTTTATTTTTTTTTTTAATACCAGCTCTCTTCATTGCAAACATTGTACATTAGGCTCTACCTACTAGCCTTACAAACCTAAATCCATAAAACGATTAACTTTATTCACACACAAAGAAAATTTTAAATAGACATATTAATGACATTATGTTTAGTTTTATTTTCAATGACTATTAAATATATGTATTTAAGCTGTTTAAAATATTGTTTGGCCATATCTAACTTTCGATATCCCTCTACAAAACACACTTACACACAATTTATAGATGGCCTTGGGTTTTATGTCACTGAACAAATAGAAACTATCAGGCAAAAGCTCCTTTAACTTTCCATCAAATTTACAAGTTTACATATATTTGTACTTATCTCCCCTCTCTTTGCTTTAGCTTCAGGGCCATTCTACATTCTTGAGAACCTTATCAACCTTGTCTCTGTTATCATTAACCTGACCTTCTTTACTTGCTTTTTTTCCATTAACATTTCAAAATCAATCTCTCTAATAATAAAAACAAAACAAAACAAAAAAACAAAACCCCCCAGAACGAAAACACTTCCTCTGACCCAATTTCACTCTTCAGCTACAAATCTGTCTCTGTTCACCTCTTTACAATCAAATTTTTTGAATGTGTTTTCCATAATTGCCATTTTCACTTCCTCTCCTCTCACTGACGATTAAACACACTTCAGTTTGGCTTCCACTCTGAATCTGCCACAGTAAATGTTTATACTGAGGCCACTGATGTCCCCCTTGGACACTGTCTAATTCTCATTCTGCTCCCCTTCACCAGTATTTGATGATGTTTTTTTTTTAACCTAAACTCAAAATTGCTACTGTTCTTCTGATTCTTGGCCCCTTCTCTTCTCTGTTTATGAACTCTCCCTAATGGTCTCTCCCAGTCACTGGTACAGCTTCAGTTACCAAGCAAGTGCTGACAATCCCAGAGTCTATGCCTGCACTGCTCTCCTGTACCGCAGATCCTTAATCACCCACCTAGTTGGTATTAGCCACTTGGATTTCATAGGCACTTAAATTTCAACATATACATTTCATTTTTCAAATAAAATGAATTATTTTCCTCCCCCATACTGCTTGTTCTTCAGAATTCTCTACCTTAGGAAATGGTAGGTATAATCGGTGGTTCATTTCCTCAAGCAGGAAACCTGGAGATGATCTTGAATGCTCTCTCTCCCTCACCTTCCTCATCATGTCCTATCAATTCTATTACCTGAAGAGCTTTCACAAATTTCCACTTCCATCCACTGCCAGCACCCTAGTGCCAGCACACTACCATCATCCCAGTAGGAAGGGCGTGGACATCACTGAATAACTGCAATAGCGTCTTAACTACTCTTCTTTCCAACATGCAGGCATCTTTTTTCTTTTTTCTTTTCTTTCTTTTTTTTTTTTGGTGCTTCCACAGATGTTGCATTTGTTGCAAACTGATGTCAAGGCCCTCCATCAGTAAGAAGACTACAGCTCACTTTATTGCAGTGACCTGGAACCAAACCACACAATATCTAGATATGCCTGTATTTCTTTTTCATTCATTCACCTATTAAAAAATGTTTATGAAGTATTTACATGTGCAAGATAACCAAGGTGTGCAATGCTCTAACAAATTAAAAAAAAAAAAGGAAAACTCATAAATCACTTTAAAACTAAGTAGAGAAATGTATAAAAATCACTACGAATCTAATAGTGATGTTTGGAACAAAGTTATTACAGATGCAGTACCAGAGAAGTTCAGAAGAAAAGCATTTCTTGGAATTCCATTTTGGGGAGAAAAAGGGAGGAGGTTTCATGGAAGAGCAGGTATTTGAGCTGACCTCTACATGTTTGGGCTTGTGAGTACTAGGTTGGAAAAGATGAAGGGATGGAAGTGCATGGAAAAGGAATGCTCCTGGAAGTAAAAAAATAGAATGAAGGTAAGGCCTGTAGGGCGCAAGTATGCAAATCATTGTATCTAGCCACCAGGCAGGGTGCTTGGAGGTGTTCAGTAGAAGATAAGCAGAGAAATAAATGCTTAGCGTAATTCACAGGGGTGCATTGTTTCGACATTTTCCCCCTCCCCCGCCACCCAGTACATTGCATTGTATTAAGAGCATAGGGGGGAGACAGGGCCATATTTGAAATTCTTACCAAGTTGAAAAAGAAAGGGGATCTCTCTGGACTCTGCAAAAATGAGGTGTGACCCAGAATGATGAAATGGCTCTTCCGTGCACTTTACTCATCAAGTCTAACAATTTTAGAGTTACGGTATACCTGCTTCCTTCCTTCTCGTGCAGTCTTTACAAGGGAAAATTTCTATTAGGGAACCTTCTAAGTTTTACATTAGCCACCTGCGCCTGTAGGACCAAATATCTAGCACCTTCTAGTGATCAAAATGTTACAGTTAGCTGTAAGTGGCTGTTACACAAATAAACAGAAATCTCAGCATAGAAGGATATGGATTTAAGGTAAAACCTAAAAGATTCCTTTTCATATTTATATCACAAATATTGAGTTCTTCTAATACATTTTCCACTGTGAGAATACTGGAATAAATGTGAACCTGCTACTTCAGGCCTGCAATCTGGTAATTGCACTTTTTAAAATTGTATCAAATATAGTACTTTTATTTCTCTGAAAAACAGAAAGAAATGTGAGAAGGCAAATATCTGCAACTTGAATCCAAAGATATTTAAACCATTTCTTGTTTGCTTTACATTAAGTACTTGTATCGATTTCCTAATATGGTAGGGACACTTAACACCTCTATTTATATATAAATACTGGAGGACCACTTTTATACTTTCTGCTGAAGTAGATTATTAAGAAAGAGGCACTTGATATTGTATAAGGAAGCATTTTGTTACTATAAGGTAGTCCATAAATTATAACTGAGCACATTTAAAACAAAACACAGTTATTCATTGTGAATAGCAAAATCCTCTCTGAACTAATCTTTGACATTTTAATTTTAAGCCAATTATTTTTTAAAAAGAGAACTTTCTATAACATTTTTTTCTAAATCTACTTAATATTTGTTTTTTTCTTAAAAGATTTGGCATTAAGACTTCATTTATTTTCTAGATCTCATTCTTCTCTCTTTTTCTGGACCTCAATACTACATCTAGTCAGGTTTTTCTTAATGAATTGAATGTCCCACTTCATATTTCTCTTCTTCGAACATGCTCAGTTTTTACAGAGTTAAAAGCCTAACCTCCCTTTCTTCATGGGTGGTCTAAATTTTGTATACTTTATTGGTTTGTTCCTTTATATCACTTTACTTATTTTTTTTTATTTATTCATTCAAAACAAATGTGCACAGAATTTCAACCACTTTTAAGAGCTAAATTGGATGGCTTTTCTGAAGTCCATTTCCCCCTCCCCTCAGTCCCTGATCCTTTCCTTCTCTGAATTCCCATTATTCTATTTATTCACTTGCACTTTTTTGCTTCATGCTTTTGTTATTTGTGTATTGTTTTCTCTGACCTTCTAAGTAAAAACTCTTTAAGGGTTATGACTGGCCTGTGCATCTTCTTGTCTCCTGAATGTCTAATGAATTACTTAGACAATTCCTTTCAATGAACATTCATTAAGCATCCAATGCATTAGTTTCTAGAACTTATATTTAATCAGGCAGGTTTAGAAAAGGAACTCAAAATACCATAAATAAATTGAACAAAGACTTAGAGATGAAAAAGTACAAGGTGTGGTTTCACAACATGTAATTTACTTTTGCTAGAGAGAAGGAACTGCAAAGGAGTGAAGGGGAGAAAAAGTGGGAGCGCATGTGGTAAACTATAGTTATAGCTGTAGGTTAGGTCCGCCCAGAAAGTTTTTTACCTCTCTTTTTCTGGTAGCGATCCTAGGTTTTTCCTACACCAGCCTCCACTATTTGTGTAAATCTTGTTGGGTCCCCTTACCTAGTGTGGAGGTATATCATGTGTCCTGGGCTTGGTAAAGCATATTAACTCTATCTCTAGTCACAGAAAAGAGCATGTGATCCAAGCAAAATCACTGAAAGTCCTCCATAGGATTTCTTTTCTGGTGTTAACAAAGTAATTTTCCCTAGGGATGTTGATTGAAGGGCATATTGGAGTTGCTGACAGTCATCTTGCTCCAGACCTAAAGAGAGGCTGCCTGAAAATAAAGCTGAAGGAAGCTGAGGAATGAAGACAAAGAAAAAGAAAAAAAGGCCTCAGTTAAGCCTCTGAATGTAGTCATGATGAGAGCTCAATGCACCCTAAACTTCTCAGTTACATAACCCCATCAGTTATGCTTTTGCTTTTCAAGAGTTTACTTGTTTTACTGTATTTGGTTTGAGTGAGTTTTGTCAGTTACATTACACAGGGTGGTTAATGTTGAAAGGTAGTGTGTGTTTTTACTGTAAAGATGGAAGACTATTGAAGATTTTGAAGAAAGTTCTAGGTAATCAGAATTATATCACCTTTCTATCCATCCATTCCCTGATTAGTCAGTCTTCTTAACCCAATGATCTTCTGCTTTTTTCCTACTCAAACTTTTTCCTGAAAAAGTGTTGCTAGAATCAACAGCTCTTTCTCAGTTTGCATTTTCCTTAACTTCATTACAGTTTGTGATGATATTAATAATTTATTTTCTTTGTCAACATAATCTAGGGCTAAAAATTATGCACTTTGTGACAGACTTTAGTTTGAATCCAGCTTTACCATGTTTAAGTTGTTGTGTGATCTTAAACAATTCACTTAAACATGGGGCTTCAGTTTCTTCACCTATAAAATGGGGTCAGTAAACCTAAACCATAGTTTAGCTGTAAGAAGAAAGATTATTAGCTGCGGCTGGTGTAGCTCAGTGGATTGAGCACTAGCCTACAAACCACAGTGTTGCTGGTTTGATTCCCCAGTTGGGGCACATGCCTGGGTTGCGGGTGGGGTCCCTAGTGGGGGGTGCTCAAGAGGCAACCACACATTGATGTTTCTCTTTCTCCCTCTCTCTCTAAAAATAAATAAATAAATATTTAAAAAAGAAATGATTATTAATAGAGAGTGACTGAAAATAAAAAGTTCAATGTGGGATAGTATAAGGTATAAAAAGTAAAAAGTGTAATTTCTAACTCTCTCCCAATATGTACGTTGTTGAAGTATTTTGGATAAATGTTTTCTTATCTTAATTTTACATTTATGTGTAGTATTTTTAGTTTTTTTATTAGTGAATAAAGCATAACTAATTAGTTTCTTCTTTTGAAATCTTTCAGATGGATCTTTCTCTTTCCGTTCCAGATTTTAACATATAGGTTTTGACCTGATGGCCTGAACAGATTTCTTAGCCAATATACTTCTTCCTTTAGCCTAACTCATGTTCTGCTGATAGAATAATCTTTCTATGGTATTGCTTTCTTTTCATAAATAAGAACTTACATTTTTTTCTACTGTGAATCACACTAAGTCCAAGTTCATTTGCTTCATTTGCAAAATCTTCACAACATTAGCTTTTCAACTACATACCATCTCTTTATTTTTACCGAGCTCTATTATATTTACATATGATAAATTTCATCCATTTTATGTGTAAAGTTTGATGAGTTTTGGGAATTGTAGACTCAGAACCAATATTACGATTGAGATATAGAACATTTCCACTAGTCCCAAGAGTTCCCTTGTGACCCTTTGCCATTATAAGCTATGCAACCCAGACCTTAAGCCACTACTGATCTTTAGTCTATACTATAATTTTGCATTTCTTAGAATTTTATTTCATTGGAATCATGAAGCAAGTGGCCTTTTATGTTGGACTTCTTTAACTTAGTATATTTTTTGAGATTTGTTTTTATAGTGTGTCTTTCAATGTTAAATGCTCTTTTTCTGTTGCTGAGTAGTATCACCAAGTATAGCTGTAACACAATTTGTTAAACCCTTCAGCAGTCAATAAATATTTAGTGTGTTTCCAGCTTGGGGCCATTATGAACACTTGTTGCTATGAAAATTTGCACAAAAATCTTTGTGTAGACCTATACATTCATTCCTTGTGATAAATACTTATGAGTGTAATCACTAGGTCCTGTGATGAATATATGTTTATTGTTATAAGTAATTGCTAAAGAATTTTCCAAAGTTGATGCACCATTTTCACACCACCAGCAATATATGATAGTCCCAGTTATCATTTAGTCTTCAAATATTTTTTGGCTCTTTCACTGTTCTTCTTTGGGGACTACTTTGTATTGTGTTTATTTTCTTTAGATTTTCTTTGTTCTTTACACTGGATAATATTTATTGTTTTACCTTCAAGTTTATGACTCATTCCTCAGTCATTTCCATTGTTTTAAATTTAAGCTCATCCAGTGAATTTCTTACATAGTATTTTTCAGTTTTAGAATGTCCTTTGGTTCTTTTCATTATTTATATTTCTGCTTAAATTCCTTCCTCCCTCCCTTCCTTCCTTCCCTCCTTCCTGCAAGCATACATTCTTTGACTTTCTTGAGGGTAGCTATAATCACTGTTTTAATATCTTGGTTGGCTCCTTTCAACATACAGATAATCTAAAGTTTGGCCTCCATTGATTTTCTTTTTTCTTGAGAATGCACTCTATTTTCTTGAATTTTTGTATGTCAGGTAATTTTGGGTTACATCTTGAACATTATGAATATTAAATATGGAGACTTTGAATTCAATTGTTTTTCTTCTAAAGAGTATTATTTTTTATTTTTGCAAAAAATTATCTTGGTTCCATTCTAGCTGCAAACTGTTTGAGCAATAATTCCAATACTAAGTGAGATCTGTTTTCTTTAACTGAGCCATTATGGATCTGTTGCACATGTGTATGGTTCAGGGTTACTCAAAGATGTGAGCAGACAAAATATGAGCATTCCCTGCATATCTATTTGATTTTCCTTGACAGTTTCCTCCTAGTTTCCCCTGGATTCAATCTTCCGATTCCTCCTACCAAGGAATCACCTGTTTTTCCACCACACTGACACGCCTGACTCCAGGTTAGTATCTGCAAAAATAGGAACTCACTCTACCCAGTTCCCTTTCTCTGTGTGTGAATTTCCTATGCAATACTGCATACTTCTGTTTACTATAAAGTGCATTTATGTATCTACTTTTCTTGTGTTATATCTAAAGTTTATAGTTGTCTTTATGAAGGTCAGTCTAATAGGATCTAATTCAGCCATTATCAGAAACCAGTATTTCAAATTTCTTAAAAGAAAATACTGTTTATCTAGAAGACAAATTTATTCAGGCCATGAATTATTTATCTTCCCTCCACATAAAATAAGTCAAATTAATCCTAATAGTCTAACTAGAAATTCAATCCTCAAATTGATCTAGCTGCCTTGGATTTGTTCTCTCTCTCTTTCTCTCTCTCTGTCTGTCTCTCTCCACCCTTTATGCTTTTTGAAGTTTTAGACAGCTCTTCCTTTTGTTTAACAATACAGAACAATTAAACTTCAGACATTTACCAGTAATGTTGAACTTAAATAGTTTTTCCTAAACTCCAAATAAATACAAACTTGAGCCAACTAATGTTTGAAAGCCATTTTCTCATACTTGTGCATTCTTTTTAGCTCAGGAGGATAACGTGTAATGGTGGTAAGTTATCGAATTTGGAGTCAGAGAGCATAGTTTGAAGTTTACACTGTTATGTCTTAGATCTGCTAATTTACCCGAGTCTTAGTTTCTCCATCTGTAAGATAGATATCTTAAAAATCCCTACTTCATAAATATGATGTGATTGACAATACCATTCATGCAGTTGCTCCAGGTCAAAAATCAAAAGTCTTTTAAAATTTTTTCTCACATTCCATAGCCAATCCCTTTCCAAGTGTTTCTTATATTAATGCACTCTTCTTAATTTCTGTTTGTTGTTGTTGCTGTGTAGTTCAGACTTTGTGTGTGTGTGTGTGTGTGTGTGTGTGTGTGTGTGTGTACTACTGCAATAATTTCATAACTGGTTTCCAGCCTTTGGTTTTAGCTCTCCTCCTAATCCATTCCCCCTGCTGCTGTAAACAGACTTTTCTAAAACGCAAATATATCACGCTACTTCCTTGATGAAAACCTTCCCCGGGCCAAGCCTAAGGGTCAAGTCCAAATTTCATCGCCCGCCACACAAGTTCCCTGATTATGTAACCCCACTTCTTACTCATCTCTTGCTACTCCCCTACATGCCTCCCAGGTTCCAGCTAACCTGAGTGCTTGCGTTTAATAACACGTTCTGCATGCTAGTGAGCTCACGCTTTTGTACATGTTGCTCCTATGCTTGGAGTGTCCTTCCTTAGGAGTCTTTTTGTATTGTGCTCGAAGGTATCTTATTGCCTAGTGTGATCCTACCCAAAAGGTATTGTACAAATGGAAAAGAACCGTATCTCATCATTCTTTTGATCATTCAATAATAAGGTAATAGGTACAGATAGGCACTCAAAGGATTGGTGAGTGAGAGATCATTTACTGAATAATACAAAGCAATCTTACTTAAGAGTTAAATTTATAATATATTATAAACGTGACTTGTTTGTATAAATTTCAGATTTTTAAATAATTATGAAAACAAGAATTTCAGAACTTAAGGAAAAAAATTACCTAGATACGCTGTTTAAAACAGTAAAACTGTGGGAAATGAACAATACAGAATTTAAGTCACATGTAATAAAGTGCCATTGGCTCTTAAATGAACAAAGTATCTTAGGAAGTACTGTATCATTGCTTTATGAACACATTTAGGGCTAATATATGTCCATTCTAAACATTATCTCAAAAAAGTGGGGCCTATGTCCTGTTATTATGGCTTTAATGTATTTTAAGTAAGGCATACATTTTTAAGAAATGCCTCTCAAGAACATCTGAGCAAATTCTTATGCCTTTATGTTCAATTGTTAGCGGAAGTTAGAGCTAGTCTGTAATCATGCCCCCAAGATTGCTATTAGTGAGTCGAACTGACTTCATATATTCATTCATTCATTCATTCATTCATTCAACCATGTGGAGAGAACCACAATGAATCAGGCATACTTCTAGGTGCTTAACATCAGCAGCAAACAAAATGGACTTAGTCTTTGATTTTGTGGCATTTACTTTCTGGTGAAGAGAAGCAAATAATGAACAAATAAACATAATCAGGTTTTAGTAAGTACTCTGAAGCAAATATAAGACTGTTAAGGAGACTGAGATTGAAGGGGAAGAGAAAGGTATTTTAGATAGTAGTCAGTGAAGACATTCTTTGAAGGTGATATTTAAGCAAAGACCTAGTTGAATGCAGGAGGGATTCATACAGCCATCAGGAAGTAGCAAAGGTCTTGGAATAATGTGGTACTGAATTCCTTCTAAGAAGAACGGATGGTGTGTTATATTTAAGATAGTTTTAAAAAATCAGATTACGTATGTTGGAACCTTAGGTTTCTTATTTATTGTTATTAATTAATTAAGAGTGATACTTCTGCCCTGACTGGCGTGGCTCAGTGGATTGGGCGTTGTTCTGCAAACTGAAAGGTCATGGTTCAAATCCCAGTCAAGGCACATACCTGGGTTATGGGCCAGGTCCTTGACTGGAAGTGTGCACCGGGCAACCCATTCTCTTGCAGCACATACGTGTCTCTCCCTCTCTTCCCCTCTCCCTAAAAAAATAAAATAAAATGTTTTTTAAAAAGTGATACTTTCAGGAAAGGGCTAAGTGTTGGTTATTTTAAATTTCTTTCTTTTTCCAGAACTTTACAGATTAAAACATATATGCAATTGAGGTATATGAAGCAAGTTTTAAGGAAAAAAGCACTTTTCTACACTAAGTGTCACTGAATTCTCCTAGCAATTTCCTACTGGTGGATTTTTGTTGTTGTTGTTTTGGTTATTACACATTGCAATCAATTAATTTAATGCTTCTGTTGGCAAGGCCCTGTCTCCCAATTCACATTTAAAAATTCACACAGAGAAGTTGGTAGGAGGTGGGTGGGTGTAAACTATGTGGTATAGTGAGTCACACCCATCACTGATTAGCTATGATTAATTTTTAAAAATCACCTATCCAGCAGCAGCAGATGTGGGCGCAGCCAGGGGGAAGAGGCCAAAGGCAGTGAGTGGCGCTGCATTTACACTACTCCCACTAACAGGACTAAAACCGACGCTACAATTCGGAGCTTATTCTGCCTCTAGCTGGTGGAAAGAGAAAATGCGGGGGATGGGGGCGCGGGGAGTTTGGTGGCAAGAGATCTACCAAGGCGAGGGGTGGGGGGGAACCTGAAGAGGCACAGTAGAAGGCTGTTGCCTCCAACTCCACATTCTCAGTCTCCAAGACGAAGGCGCCTGGAAAGGGAGCACAATGACGCAGAGAGCAGAGAAACTCGCTGTGACCGAGGCCTCGCGGCTCCGCGGCGGTGGCAGTCCACTCACTTGCTCTTCAGAGTGGCTAGGTGAACGTCACACGTGACGCCCGGGGGCCTTAACCCCTCCTGCAGCCTTGAGTGCAGCGACCGCTGCGGGCGGAGGTTGCACGGTTGCGGCGGGAGGGGGGAGAGAGGGAGCGAGGGAAGAGGGCGAAACTTGCAAAGAGAGGGACCACTACCAGCATCAAGTCGGCCACTCCGGACGCGCGTGCCCGAAAGCCCACCCCCACTGCGATTGCTGCTTTGGCCCGGGGGGAGGAGCCGTGCAGGGGACGGGGGTTCTGCAAGAAATTGGGCCAGGAGAGGGTGGCAAGGGAGAAAATCGTGGCTCCGAGGGGGCAGGACGGGGTCTGAAGAATGGGTCTAGCTTGATTCCGACTCCTGAATCCGGCAGCGCCACGGAGAAAGGGGGGGAGTGGAAGACGAGGCTGTGCTGTGTGTGCGCGCGTGTGTGCGGGTGTGTGTGCGCGCGTCTACAGGTAGTAGCAGCGGTGGCGGCGGGGACCGGAGCAGGGGACGCATCTGCAGCCGCCTCCACGCCTGTGATTTTCCTAGGCGATTGCTCACTTAGCTGACGGATCTGCACCCTCGGGAGATCTTCGCATCCTCTCCATTTCCACACGACTTAGCCGTCTTCCAGTTTCAAGTGTGTGTTTTGGGTATTTTATTTAATTTAATTTTATTTTATTTTTCCTTCTCCCTCTAAATCTTCTCGGGAATTCTACAAATTGGAGCAGGTGGCTCCTGATACGAAATCTTTGGATACATTCGGCTTGCCAAGTTTTTATTTTCCCAGTCCCCTCCCTCTTTCAGAGGCATCTGTGGTGCTTTTCGTTTTGGATTTCTATGCAGAAAACGTATATATGTTTATATACCGACTGCATACTATATAAATACATATACGCGTGTCCAAGCACTTGGTTTTCTTCTCTCTTCCCGACAAAGCGGAATGTTTTGGTGCCGATGGATAACGAAAACAGTATTAACATTCTTTTGATCCTGTTTTTTAAAAAAGGGAGGGAGCATGAAGAATTGTTTAACATTCGGCCACCGTTTGGCTGCACACTAAGCATCTCGAAGTATTTATGGTTGCAGCTCAGGTGCAAACGGGGCTTAGAAAGGTAAGGGATCTTCCTGCCTCCGCCGAGCTCCGGTGTTTATCTTAATCCCGGGGATTGCCGAGAACTTCTACTACTCCCAGCCTCTCCCTGTCCTTTCCCACCTCCCACCAGCCCTGCCCCGTTCTGTCTCACCTGCACGCTCATTCCTTTTCCAGGTTCGAAGAGGAGTTGGGTGGGGAGGGGTAGGGGTGCTGGCGGTTTAATCATCTGGTAGTTTAAATATTTCTCTCTTCCTGCAGCAAGGGAACTGAGTTTCCCAGCCTCCTTTTACCTGTTTTAGAAAACCCATTTTCTCTCTTTGAAAAAATAGTGCTCTCTAGATAGCCGTTTTAAACATCTCTTGGTGCCAACCCCTCACCTCTATCCTCTGACGAAAATAAAAGCAATAAAAAAAAAAAAAAACTTTAATGAATTGGGTGGTTTCTTCAGCACTGGGGTTCATGGAACTTCCCAAACGCTTACTTTCATTTAAAACCAAACCAATACCCCAGGAGGAGTCCACTGTGGAGGAAATTCAGCTGCCGTGTCTGCATAAAGCCAATTCCATTTTACTTGGAGGGTCGTTTACCAGAGTTGAGCGAGATGGAGCCGAGTCTAGTGTAGGAAAACACTACATGATACTTAATTCCTTTTTAAAGCCACCCTTTACACCATGGCCAGTCCCTGTTTAACTCCCCGTTCAGGGGACCCGTTTTCAGACTCGATTTTTTGGGAGCAGAGGTGGAAACTTGCCTTTATTTTTTCTTCTCTCCCTCCAACCTGCTTTCTTCTCTGCTAACCATCCCTCGCCCTGGCAGTTTGCAAATTGCCCGTTTTCCCCCCTCCTCCTGGGGGGTGTTCTCCGCTCTTCTCCACTCCTGCCCCCTCTGTCCTCTCTCCATTGGCGCTTTCAGAGCAGAGGCATCTTCTCTTCTAAGGCTCTGTCTCCCGCCCCCCCCCCCCGCCAACCCCCGCGGCTCCGGCGCCCCCCACCTGCTCCGGATCTCCTCGCCCCTCCTCCTGCCTCCCCGCGGCGCCTTGACCCTTCCATCCCTGGCCTCGGCCAGGGGGCGGGGGGCGTCATGTCCGGGCGGCAGACGCCGAGCGCACCGAGCTGGTGAGAGGAGAGACCACCGGAAAGCCGAGCGCGAGTCGGGGATCGGAGGCCAGGAGAGCCCGTCCGATCCGGAGAGACACGGAAAACAGGGGAGAAAGCGAGTGGGAGGCGCGCACGCAGCCGAGCTCGGGCAGACCAGTGCAGTCGCCTCCAACGCCTTAGAGCGGCGCCCCAGTCACTGCAGCTTTTCACCCTAGAGCTGTGCCCAGGGACCACCGAGACCAAGAGCCGAGCCATCGGCAGAGAGGTACCAAAGAAATGAGGAAAAGAGAGAGGGGAGGGTTTCCTGGGAAATACGGAGGCTGAGCAGATAGAGGAACAATGCCGCCTCCAGAAGCAAACCCTTGCCTGCAGCCCGGGCGGAGCTCAGACGAGCTGCCTTCAGCCTCCCGCGCTCCCCGGGCCCTCGGGCTAGTTCAAGGGGGTGGTTCTGCCGATCAGTTTGACAGGGATATAAGAAAGTTGCTCTTCCCCACATTTCCTAAGAAGCGGTTTTTAGTACTGCGTGGTTCGAGTCAAGATGTCACTCCCTAGATCCCCCCTCGTTGAGCAGCGACTAGAGTATACATTATTGGGCAATAAACCCCTTTGGGAAGAGAAGGTAGTCCAAACGTTTAAAAACGCTTTCTACTGGTTTCCGACTGTCCAGCCCAATGCTTTGTGAGTAGAAATGAAAAGCCACCTTCAGTGAATTTAAAATTGGGAATAATTTATTCCAGAGGAGGTTGTTAGCGTCTTATGGAGATGAGGGAAGTTATGTGTCTAAAATTTGATTCATTTGTGATTATTCTAAATCATGAGCAGTTGGTCTCCACAAAGGTATTTATACGACTCCTTGTTTTCATTTCCAGGACCATAAGAAATATGAATTCAGATAGCTAGCTAACCTTGTGTCTATTACTCTGCATTTTCACAGGTACTTAATGTACTCCTCTTTCCTTCTTTTTGTTTTTTTCCCCCTGAAACTACAGTAGTCTCTTTTCTCTATATAAATTCTCACGATGTCTATGAAAAATACAGGATAATAATAATGTATTTCTTAAAAATTATTTGTGCTTAATTATAATAGGATCATATATAAAAAAATCACTAAGGAAAGGTGTGGGCGGATGTGTTTGAGTGTAAAACCTATAAAGTGTCTTGGCATTTCAATCAGCCATTACAACCTAGCAGAACACAAGCTTTTGGAAATGAGCTCAGAAACAAGGGCCATTCAAGTATTTAAAATATTAAATGTTAAGTACGAAAACATTGTTTACTGTGCCCTTGGCAGAGAATGAATCTAAATCTCTCTGCACTGCTGAGTGATTGAATGATTCACAGAGAAAGTGGAAGTTAATCATTACTCAGGCCTTCTGATTACATGGTTTGATTAAAAGAAGTAACTGTTTTCTGTAAGCCTGCTATTCTACTGTTAGTCTTTCCAATCCTCTTAACATACGCAGAAACTGAGGAAGTCAGTCCTTCGGCAGACTCTGTACTCCAGCTCCTACAGTGTGGGGTAAAGAAACCCCTCTCGCCCTCTCCTCCTTTCCTCAGCCTCCCTCCTTCCACCCCGGAGGTGGTTTCTGTCAATCTTTATTCCCTCAGTAGCATTTCATTTTGTGAAAATTTCCTTTTATATTTAGATATAACATATTTTCAAATAAAAATGTCTGGATTATTTTGAAAATGAAGATGGTATATAAACTCACAGAAGGTAGGCTGAGAACTTTATTTGCTGCAGGTAGAATGTTTGAAGACTTAATGACTTTGCATGACTGGGTGATTTCCCTGACTTCCCAAAGTCTCTTCCAACCCTGGACTTCTCATAGTTTATTCCACTTTTATTACTTTCACATGGCTATTTCCTTAAATAGGTATTTAGGAATTTTTTAGGACAAATAAATATAACCAGAAAATACAGTTTATAGTTATAAATTCAAGTTCTCTGAGTTTAAATTTTTAAAAACATTTTATAGCAAACCAGCATAATAGCTTATTTCTAGCATTCTTTATTTTTACACAAAGAAAGTACTTTATGACCTACCTAACAAATACTAATTTGCAGTTTTTGTGAGCAAAACATAATTGGAATTAACAGTAAGATTTGAAACCATAAGAGTTTAACAATACACTTTTGCACATTTTAAAGTACTTCGAAGTAAAGTTTGATGTCTGTCTCCATCTTATTAGATTGCAGATGAAGAGATTCCTATTTGAATTCCTATAATTCCTCAGTTATATTTTAATTATTTGTAAATGGAATGACCCGAGTCCAGTTCACCAAACTCATTTTCCCCCCCTAAAACTTGAGTCTAGTCTTGCAGATCTTTTATAAACAATAGCCAGTGGTTCCTTATAGCTTTGGTGCTAAAGTCCAGAACACTGATGACATTCATCTCCTTTCACAATCACTCCCCAACATTTTAGATTTGAACACCTTCCCCCTGGAACTCCTCCCTAATTTATTCATTATTCCATTCACAAGGCTCTTATTTACTACTTTCCCCAATGGTACATGCCATTTTAGGCTTCTGTGCTTTGCTTATGCTAATATTTCTTCATGAATAACTTTCTACTGTGCCCCTGCGCATGCACACGCACACACAGAGCAATTGTAGGGCCAGAGAACATTTTGTTTCCTTAGAGTGGTCTTTCTTCCATCACCTTGCTTTCTTCCCACATCCTTACTCTAAGCTCCCACAAGACATTATTTATACCAGGAGTAGCCCACTTTTTATCTTTCTTGATGGTTGGCACACTAACTGGATGGTAAGTTCCCGGGGGTCAGAAGCTATATCTGATTTATCATTTCATTCAGAATGCTTAGCCCCATGTCTGAACATAAAGTAGACCACAAATGAATATTAAATGTATTATTGAGAAATACATTTGCCTGTGAGGCACCATACAAACCCTGGCTACCAGCCCTAGTTGGGTGGCTCAGTTCATTGGAGCATCATCCCATATACCAAAAAGGCTGCAGGTTCTGTCTGGTCAGGGCACACACCCAAGTGGCATGTTTGATCCTCAGTTGAGGATTTGGGTATGACAGGTAGGAGATGCAATCCATGAATGTTTATCTCTAACATAGATGTTTCTCTCCCCCGCCCCCCGCTGCACCCTCTACCCTTTTCCTCATTCTCTAAAATCAATAACGCCCCCCCCCCAATCCTCCAGTGAGGATTAAAAAACTAAGAAAATCTGTCTAACAGTGGATTAAGCAAATAAGGGTTAATCTTACATCATAAAAACTCAAGAGAAGGCAGTTGCTTAACATTTAATCAAGGAATCAGCCTTCTGTCATTTTGGTACTTGTCTTCTCATGGCCATAAGATTATTGTTGTGCCTCTGGCATCGTGTCTGCATTCTAGGCCCCCCAAAAGATGACAAAAACTATTTTAAGATAAGATTTCTCAACTTTGGCATTATTGTCATTTGGTGCCAGATAAATCTTTGCCCTTGTCGTGAGGGAGTATCCTGTGCACTGTAGGATGTTTAGCAAGATCTGTGGTCTCTACTGATATCTACTAGTAGCGCACCCAATTCACCCCTCCAGTTATGACAACCGAGAACACGAGTGTGCTAGACATTGCCAAATGCCCCTCAGAGGTAAAATCATTCTGAGTTGACAACAAATACTCTAGTTCCCTGTTTCTTACTCTCCGTTTTTCTTTGCATTGCAGTGGTGGGGGGAATCTGTTAATTTTTTGCTTAATAAATGGTAGAGAACTCTTTGAAATTATTAGAGAAAGAAAGAAAGAAAAGAAAAGAAAAGAGAAAAAAGAAAGACAGGAAAAGGTCAAACAAGCTTTTTTCTTGAGCAATTTGCCTTTTTTTTTTTTTTTTTTGCTGTGGATTATTTTCCTGATAGACTTCTATTCTCATGTCACTTCCAGAACTGTCAGATGACCACTTGTAGGTACGAGAGAAGCCGGGACATGTATTTTTTTTAGTGTAGTATACTACTACCTTGAAGAAAATCAAAATCTGAAAAGAGAACAAGAAGTGAATTTGTGTTTGAAAATTAGAACTGTTTGCCACTAAGACAAGATAAATAAATGCATAAAATTTACCTAAACACTGTGAAGAGAAAAAGGGAAAGAACACACATTTGTGATGGCATTAGGCTAAGTAATGGTTTCTTGTAGACATGTGTTAGCATGGGCTACAGTCACTTTAAATTAGGCTTTAAATTATGTAAATCAGTTATTTACATAAGTGCGGTAAAGAAGTACTATTGAATACCATCAGAGGAAAGAATTCTACTTTACAAAGTTATAGCAACATTGCTGTGATGGCAGATGATCTTGTATGATTGAATGCAAAGTGGTTTTTTGTTTTTGTTTTTTAATTTCTTACCATTGCTTTTCATTCTTTATGAATTTGTTGAATGCCAATTTTTCTCAGTTTTGTGTAGAATATAGAAATATAAGGTATGTCATCTATTAGGGAACTTTAATTTGCAAATAACAGAGTACCCAGTTATAGGCCTAAGCAGTAAACACTTTCATTCTCTTTCAGAAGAAGGATTCCGGAAGCATGCTGGTCCAGGGTTAGCTAACTCAGCAGTTCAAGGATGTCAGTACTCTGAGACAGCTTTGCTAAAATTCTGTTGGCTCCCCCTTTTGGGAGGAAGATAATATGTTTACCACAGAGCCAAATATAACCTCTTCTAATAGTCACACTTGAAGCAAAAAAGATGAGAGGCTGTTTTTTTTCTCATGGAAATGGGAAAAAAATTTCCCGGAAACTATCAGATTTTCCTTCATGCCTGATTGTCTATAACTGTGTCCCATCCCACTCCTAAACACTGCAAAGAGGAAATACATTCCACGACTGGTTTTGATTAATCAAGTCATAGTCTTTCCCTTGGACTGGCGGAAAAGTCTGTTCTCTGTGGACATAGCAATTGTGCACTTTAACAAAATAACTCTTGTTAACCGGGAGGAAGAAGGCAGTAGCTGCAACCTAAGGTACCTAATATGGTTTGCTATAAACATTATGTGAAGTCCTCATCAAATTTCTTAGAAAGTAAAATGCCAAATTATAATTATGTGTGCATACACACATATACAAATTAAATGGTCTTTGAACCCTGGGCATGAACTGCACACATCAGCCTGTATGCTTCTGATGTAGAATGATTGCTCTCATGATGTTCCCAAGGTTTAAAAAAAAAAAAAATCTAGAGAATCAGAAAATGTAGAAATGGCCTTTGAAGAGAATAATTAAAAACACTAAATTATGTTCCATGTCTAAACCCAAAATCCTACCTTTTCAACTTAGGGCTGCATCATGTAATAATCATAGATAAACCAGAACATGTCCTCTTTACTAACTGATAGGTCATATGTGTTTGTCATGTGATCTTACAATCATCATTCAGGAATAATGTGAGAAATGATTGAGTCCGTTTGTCAATTATCGTCATGAAGAAGGACTTACTCTCTTTTATGCCCAAATTAAAATTACCCTTCTGCTTTTGATAGCTGGTTACTTGGAGGATCTAAGACAGTGAGTACCGCTCATGGAACACTGAGTCTTTTTTTTCTCCACAAAGAAAGATTTATTTTCATTTCTTTTATTCGATTCCTTGGAAGCACAGCCAATTCTGTGTTTTAGCCATCCCCTTTTCCCCTGCTTGATGATTTGAACCCATTTTTAACTTAAACATTGCTTCAAGATTTCATTGTATTTGAGATTTTTATCATAAGCTGTTTCAAATTATTTTTGGGAGGAGGAAGAATATATACTTATGTATATATGCATATGCAAACAAATGAAGGCTGTCATATATCACTCAATAAATGTCATTTTCCTGAATGAATATATATTCAGAAATAGACAATATTGTGTGCTATAAACTGCTGAATTATGTTCCTATTGGCATGTACAATGGGATTTCAGGGAAAAAAGATACCGGTGGTACTTGAGCCACTTTGACGAAGATACACATTGTGATTTGCAGGCAGATGGAAACTAAGGCAGAGAAGGTGGAGAAAGTTTAAATAAGATGAATTCAGTATACACATTTTGCTCTATCATCGGAGAGCAATTAGTTTTTCAACTTTCTTCTCTCTAGCTTTAGAATTTCAGTAACCTCATTTCTACTCAATAACTTTCTACCTAGCACAAAGGGACAAATAAGCTTTAACGCCAAATCCTCAGTGTAAAAGAACGATGAACTAGCAAAGAATGGACTTGGTATCTCTTTGTCTCGAAGCAAATTTCGTGATGGACATTGGCTCACTCATTGCTTTACTCTCAGCAGCTCAGGCCCCGTTTTCAGAGGGTCTCACCCTTCCTTCTATTCAGTGCTCTTTTCAGGCTCCATGCCTGAAGCTGTTTGCATCACAGAAACCACCTCTGACCTGGAATCCTTGACTGGAATGGGAGTGGGGTGGGCAAGTGTGATTTCTGATTCACACTTAAAATGATAATTAGTAACTCCATCTGTGTTTGGGGTCAGAAACTGATGCAAACAGTTTCTCCTTTTTGTTTTAATAGAAGGTATTTTTGAAAGTGGAAACATAGTAGAGTTGGGTTTTAAATAGATCCATGTTTTAGTGTGCCCTTTTGTATCAAGTGAAGACTGCCTGGGAAGTATGTTTTCCGAGCACCTTTCTGAACTTCTTTCTTCTGGACCTATGTAGTACCTTGTATTCAACAATCCATTGTGAAATAATGATAGTTCGCAGCACTAGCCCTGGGTGTTGCAAGTCCCTGAAGCCTCTCTCAGGGAATAAATGTTTAATTACATATTTAATATATCACATTTACCCCAAAACTCAGGAACCACTGATTACAGGATGCATCATTATTTTATATACACTGTAGAAACAAGAAGCACCCCAATTAAATCATTACACAGTGCTTTCTACCAGTTAGCATTTTTATTTTATGGTTTAATAAAAAGCCAGTTAGACTTAAGTAGATGTAGATGTTTATAATATATCAATCTTTTACATGTGTGAAAAGTATAATATCAACAAATACATTGCTTTAAGACTTCAAAAAATTGTGCTTGCTTTGGTAGCACATATACTAAAAAAGAATGAAAAAGACTGTATTCTATTCAGGTTCTTGTTCTTCTGAATAATTTCTTTTTTGACTTAGAGACATCTGTATTTGTGTTTTTCTGGACAATAGTCTCTGTGTTTTGGTGATGTACCTACTGTTTCTTAAGAACGCTCCAGGGCTGTCTCCAGGATTTCATCCGAGCACCTGATAACCCCTGAAAGAGCTGATGCTGGTGTTTTGTTGATCTTATTAGAACAGGACAGTTGAAAAGTTTCAGTCAACATCCGGATTTCATATTCCTTTCTTAAATTGTTCTGAAAAGTCAGGAGTAGTGGTTGTCTGGTTGTAGGAAGAGGAATACACCCAATTTTTCTATATAAAGTCAATAGCGACTGTCCCTCCACTACCACTTGGCTTTAAGGAATTATAAAACACACCTGATTTCAGAGATGTTAAAGTCGAGAAAATAGTTCGTCAGGTGTGCCCTCATTTCTTAAACTAGCTAATGCAGTAATGGTGATTAATCAATTGACTATTTAATCTGTAAACACTTGTATAAGAGGAGTTACGACATAATTCTTAGACAGTATGATTAGAATCTAATTTTATCCATTTTTATTCTTTACCCAAGCTCCCAGTTTGCAGTGTATAAAACACAGTAAGCCTTCTAAATGAATATGGTAGGATGAAAAAAGCACAAGTCCAGGAATCAAGAGACCTATATTTGTGGAACAGACTCTCCTAATAACTATTTGTGTCATTTCCTGTAATTTGCTTCATCTCTCTAAGCCTTGGTTTCTGTTTAAAATGTATCTTTGGGCTAATGGAAATTAAATGTGTCTTTTGGCTCTCAGAACTGTAGAATGTTCTTCATAATAACATATTTAAGCTTGTTTTATATAAATATGAAATAATAGGTGTTACTTTAAACTGATAATCCTAAAATATACAATGTAGACTACAGGGAGGGACAAAAGTAGGTTTATAATTGTTCATACAGAAAATAATACAGTAATTCATAAATAATAATATAAGAATAAACGGTTTCTTGTATTCACAACCGTAAGCTTACTTTTGCCCAACCTTGCATATAACTTTAAGATTTATTGCATATTGTATAGCTTTGAGACTTTATAGTTTGAGGCTTACACATAAATATCTTATTTGTGTTTTAAAGAACCGTAAGCAATACAGAAGGTTCAACAGAACAGGTAGGATTTGGGACACTTTTCCTCAAATATTCTGGATGAAGAAGATCACTGAACAAATCAAAGCCAAAAAGGGTGTAAAAATGGGAAGAGGGAAGGAGAAAATGCATTTTCCATTAAGAAAAAAAAACTCCCTCAAGGAATTAACTATCACTATATATAAACGTTCTGCTTAAAAAAGAGTCATCAGTAAAAAGCTAGAGAAAATTGGCAGATAAAATTGAAGTGTTTTTTTTGTTGTTGTTTGTTTTATCATTACTCAACCACATACCACTGATTTTTTAAAAATACGAATAAAAGGAAGAGGAGTTTCGGGCTGGATCAGTCAGATGCTAGTATTTGTGGATATTTCTTGACAGTTCTTACTGTGCAGTTCCACAGACAACAGTGTTTCTTCTCTGTATTGTATTTGAAAATTGCCACTGCTCTTAAGTGGTCAGAAAGCTGGGTACTTACTTTCTGATGAATAACAAGCTCTCCAGAGGCATGCTACTCTCCTTTCTCTCATTGTAGCTGTAGTCACCACAAAGAAAACACTGTGTTCCCTCTCACCTACCTATTTTGCCATAAAGTGAGTTGATTTAAAGAGCATGAAGAAAACCTTACCTTTTTTTTTTTTTTGGCTATATATTCTGAAAGATCTTTTTAATACAATCAAAGTATAGAAATGCATAAGTTACAGGTATAGTATTGCTGCAAGTAAGTAGAATTTTATTGAATGATTAATTAAATTATTTTAATCCTCTACTTAGGTCACTTTGTCCATAAGAAAAATATTAAGTTACTAGTATTTAAGATGGAAAATATTAGTTAATGGCTCAGAGTCTTAGACCATTGAATAGGGTGTTGAGATTATATTCATATTGCAATCATACTTTTAATGACTAAAGATAAAAATCACAATTTTTGATTCCAGATAATCTGTAAAACATGTTGCGAAAAGAAATGATTCACTTAAATTTTTTTCAATAAATATCCAGTGGGATTTTCAGCTGAGAAGTAAAAAGGGTCATAATTTTTTACACAACTATAGATCAACCTTCTCAGTCTGCAGGGGGCAAAACAGGCTGAAATAAGACATGACTTGCTTGGTTTACACAATGATAGAACTTGGTCCAGAATATCCCAATCTTCCTGTAATGCCTTCATGACATGAATTTTGCATACAGGGCAGTAAGACATTTATCGGCACCAAATATATATCAGTGATACATATTTGTGATTATAGAATTGTTAGTTTAGCAATATAGACAATAGTTGCCAGAACTTATAAGGAATGAAGTTTTATTTTTAGGAAGGTTTAGTGATAAAAGTGTTACTTGAAGGAAATTGGGTTACGGATAAATGGAAAAGTGAAATCAAAGTATTGCTTGAACAAAAACAATAAAAATTAAGAATAGGACATAGCAGATGTAATTGGTCATTCTAGAGTTTTTCAAAAGTAAAAAATAGGTAAATAGAGCAACTCACATTAAAACATAACTACAGTAGGAAAAAAGGTGCTTGTTGAAAAGATAGATGTATCTCACTCTTTGTTGAGTAGTTTGGCTTAGAACTTCTACAGAACAGAAAGATCAATTGTATATTTACCCTGAGAAAAACACGTCCTTGCAAAAACTGGTTCATGTTACTCATACCAGAAAAGAATCATTTCTATCAGAAAACAAATTATTTAAAATGAAAAATATAACTTTCTGAGCATAATATCTAGTTATGTCACTGGTTGATACCAAATTTATTGAAAACCTTTGATTGGTTGTCACCAAATGAGACCTTTTTGTAACCTTTGCTGATACTGTTTTCTAACTTCGGCACCTTCTCCCCTAGAAGTACCAGAAACACTCTAACTCCCCAAACATATCTTCTTTCCCATCCTTCCTTTCAATAGAGTACTTCAGTCAGTTCTTTTAGATTTGCTGATTATAGGACACTTGTAATCAAAATATCTCATTTGCTTAAGGGAGAAAGGCTCTAGTTGGTGCTAATTTGTCTTAACACCCAGCGATCGTCCTCATCACTTAAAAAAAAAAACTGTAACAATTTTTAAGGTCTAAGAGGTACAATTTCAAGTGAGATATATCCCTCTGTTTCTACCGAATTGCACATGAAATCAATATGTCCCTCCTGACTCTCCTTGAATCCATTCTCTGTAAAAACAGCAGCTCATTTTGGGAATCAGTGGCTAGAATAACCAGCACCCTGGGAACAGGGAAGGAATCAGAAGAGCATGAGCATGTTTTTTATAGAACTCCATAAACATGGTCATATTTAACAATTTCTCATGAATTGGCTCATGGTGGCTCTGCCAGTCAGAAATACACAGGGAATAGGCCTGGTGTTCAATTTAGGATTCCATTACCTCACTGGTCTTCTCTAAAACTCTCAAGAAGCATGAGACTTCACAGAACCATCTCTCTTTATGGGGCGCTCCCTGTACCATGCAGCCCTGAAAAGAAAAAGAGAGTGAGGTGATGATGCCACAGGACAGAAACAAGACACAGTCATTGGAAGAGAATAATCTATGAGGGAGATGCAGGGAGTATAAAGCGCATCTTTAAGTTTGCAAGATCCTTTAAATCTCCTGCTTACTCAAGCTTGCAACACAGTAGAATATATGTGTATGTGTATCTGCCTTCTGTCTATCTGTCCGTCTATCTGTGTGATATAATTGGAAACTGTAGTTGGATGCCAGATATGAGAAAGCATGAGAAGAAACATCTACTTAAAAATGTTATTCATATTTCATACATTGTTTAGATGAGAAGGGGGAAAGACACTAGAAAATGTGTTTGTGGTCACCAGGAAAATAAACCCAGCATACTTTTTTCTTATCCTCATGAATATTCATTCTTTTCCTCCAGATCCATGCCTCCTGATCCCTGCATTCTCTTCTTGTTTCCCTTTCTGTACCTAAAACCAGAACCCAAATTCAAAATTTTCCATTGTGCCATGGGACTATTGCAAAAGCCTCCTAGCTATGAATGTCAGCAGCCAACACTCTAGTACAAATACATTTGTGTGAAAATTTCCCTCCCCCACGTGACAGTTGGCTAAAACGAATGAAACATAAGATAAAAATTGATGAGGAAAGCCAGAAAGATTAATTTAAACCAGGACTACAGCCAGTGAGATGACGCCCTGGTTCCTGGTAGGTGCTTACCAGTAGGATGCTTTAGGGCCCTACAGGGAGGCCAAGAGCCAACCTCTGGAGAGTTTAGGGGATTGAGAAACTAAAGTGTGAGAAAAGGGCTAGCAAAAATTGAGAAGACTGAGAAAACAAGCTTGTTCTGCCTCATTCTTTGGCCCAAGAGGTCATGCTGTTGTTACGTTAGTACTAAAATGTGTGATTCTGTGTAGTCGTCATCTTTTCTTTGATTTAGTTTATGTGTCTGTTCAATAAAGTTGATAATGTCAATCTCCTAGGGCTGTTGTGGGACTTAAATGAAGTAATGTACAAATAGCATGTTGACCAGGCACGTAAAGAATGTCCGGAAAGGTTCCTATGACCATGACAACCTTCCACACGTGTACACAGCCACACTCTGCTCATTCAGTAATAGCCATTTATCACACAGTTTTTTATGTGCTAGGTCCCACATGGTGCTAGACACAGTAGAGAAGAAAAAGATAAGCCAAACCATGTCTCAGAGATCCTGGGAATCCTTGGGAGCCTTCGAAATTAGATATAGAGTATTCTACATCCCTGTTTTGGCTAATGCTAGAAAGAAAGGGCTGTTTTTATTTTACTAACACAGAAAGGAAGGATAAATCATTTAGAAATGGTGAAATTGACAGCTTTAAGGAAAATTCACGGACCCTATCTGCATTAGAATGTGCAAACATTTGCGTCACAGGCTTGCAAGGAAGTGAGTGTTTAATAGGCGCCTTTGTAAAATCTCCAAACTAAGCTGTATCATTTTCTATACATGCTTAAATCTCTTAATTACAAAGCAACTTTAATTATACATAAAGTATGCCTCTTCAATCATGTTTTAATCACACTTGAAAAAAATTAAATTTATCCCAAAGTTATTTTCTGCATTTCAATTCTCATTTTTAAACTCTGGCATATTTCGAACCAAAAAGTAGCATTAAGCTAATGTTTACGCTTGCACATAATCCCACACTTTCAAGGCAACACTTAAAATATTCAGAAGAGCTTCACAAGAGGGAGTTGTTTAATTCTGTTGTTGACTCAGAGCCATTGTTCACAGTTACAGCTCCACTGGCATAGGCTACATATGGTCACTTGTTTTCTCAGTGTACAGAGTGATAATGCATTAACATTCCGGCTGGTGCTGGAGGCTATGCTGTGCTTCAGAGAAATGGATCAGAGAGGATATGCTGCCTCTTGGGCAGAAAGGGGGACCACATCAACAGGGGAGAGCCTGCGGATTGCCTTAGACGAATCACGGAGGCTTTATACTATGGCGACTGCACTGGAAGCCTAAATTTCGAACACTGGCCGGCTGTGGGTGGGGCTGATATTGAAAAGACGGGTCACCGGAGACAGGGATTGCAGCCACGCAGGAGATTCGGCCAGCTTTCTTCCCACCTCCCTTCAGAGATGCTGTTCTGGACCATTCCGTTGTCCCTTGCGACAGACTATTTATGACCCCATTTTCTCTCTCATCACTGCTGCGTAGGCCACAGGTCAAAGGGGAGTCCCGGGCTGGTGACTGATGGCTATGTGAGGTCCATTAGAGGTCCTTAAATAGTTTCTCGGGGTATTAGCATTTTCAGCAACGAGTGGGGAACTCTGTCCAAGGCTTAGTGAACATGACTTCTCTTTTACCTCTTGTGATCCTCTTTGGTGTATACGAAGTGAAGAAGAAAGGCCAAGGAAGAATTTACGTCTGTTCTCATATCATAAATGACATCACCTCCCTCTATTTTTATTCCAAGTGGAATTCTATCCCAGGAGACATTTCTCATAATACAGGCCCTGAGGGCTTCTACTTAGCTTTCTAAAATAATCTGGCTTAACATCTATGGTTGTGCATTTAAAAGAAAAAAAAAAACTAATCCTGGCAGCAGCACCAGAGGGAGCCACTGACACAGTTTTGTCACAAGCATCAGCAGAACTGACGGTAAGGTCTGAAATGCAGAAATACTAAGATTTTATTGTATTTTCTAAAAAAGAGTGACAAAAAAAGTTGATGTGTAAAATCTGCTAGCAGCAATTCCAAATTAAGGGGCTAGTAGCAGCCACTTCATTTTTCCCCCTTGAAATATTTGGGAATGGTAATTGCCTGCCTTTTATCCAGAGAGTAAGTCACATTTCAAAATGCAAAATTATATTTGGAGCAGGAGGTATTCTCTCTCTGACCCTGCCATTGTCCCTTTTTAGAATACTATTAACAAGTTCGCATGTTCGAAACTTACGCCAGTATACTTGTTTTTGTAATGTAAATGATGTTACCAAAAATAAAGATGAAGAATAGAACTCTTTAGATGAACATGCTAGTTTCCGAACACATTCCCTCTCTCTCTCTCTCTCTCTCACTCGTTCTCCACCTCTCTCCAATACACACGCACACACACGCACATATTTGCACTAGTGATTTTGTTGTGAAACGGTAAAACCAGCATTCTTGTAAGGACATCAGGCCAGCTAGTCTTTGAGTCCCACGGTGGGGAAAAGAAAATCGGTACACCAAAAGAGAAGTAGAAGTCATGTATTTTTATTTGCACTGATCTTTTTCATGAAGAAGTGGCCAAATGCCTACAGTCTCGAGGGTACTCTTTAATTACCACACTG
The DNA here is from genome assembly GCA_004026545.1 of Mormoops blainvillei. Taxonomy (NCBI): domain Eukaryota; kingdom Metazoa; phylum Chordata; class Mammalia; order Chiroptera; family Mormoopidae; genus Mormoops; species Mormoops blainvillei. The sequence continues at coordinate 100,699 of PVJD01003929.1, forward strand.
ACAAAATATTTTAAGAAATCTATTGAATGTTGTTGTAGGGGTTTAGTGCACATGACTAGGTTTCCTGTTTCAACTTCACCTATTCTAACTCAACTTATAAAAACATTGGAAAGACAGAATTGCTGTAGTTCCCCTTTGAGCAAAAGGGCCTTATTCTGAATCCTTCTCAGCCCTCCAACTTTGACAGCATCATGTATATGTCATTACACACCATCACAAGAAAAATGATTCTATAAAATAAAATAATCCCACTGGCTCATATCGTGGCACTTTGTTGACTTGATTATAATAAATAAAATAAGACTATAGAGCTTGCAGTGCATGATTGGTGACAAATGATTTCTGTGTTCCTTTCTATGTAACAGTCATTCTATTCAAGAAAGTACTTCATTATTTGTGCTTTGTGCTACAGATGGAAAGGAGAAAATGAGAGTGAAGATTAGTTGTACTTGACTCTCTAGAAGTATTATCTTCATTCTTTATAAACGTTTTTTTATCCTGTTCCTGCATTGACCCCCTACGCAAGCTGCTTTCTGAGTAACTGCCCATATCTAATCTATTTGTGAGACAGGTGGTTGGGGCTGGGTAGTTGGGGGCATGCAGTTGGGCTTGGATCAAATGTTCCTCTGCTTGTGGGACTTTCATATACAAATTTTAGTATACAAAGAAACAAATATTTATTTTTTGGTTTACATATCTATCATCTATCTATCTATCATCCATTCATTCAATTTTCCATCCATGCATCTATCTGCCTATTTCATTTACATTTTTCAAATAGTACTTCTCAGTCTAGGAAAAGGGGATATTACTGAGGAAAAGATCCACAGGAATTCTGCCAGTTGCCAGGAGTCTGGCAGCCGTCGGTTAGTACTTCCTCAGGAAGCCTTGGCCCCAGGTGTCTAGAGAAGTTCTGCACTGAGGTGGGAAGCCCTCAGTGCAGAGGTGGACCTAAAGGGAGATGATCTGTCCACCCCCTGGGCAAGAAGGTAGAAAGAAAACTGTTCTCCCTGGGCAGAGGATGAGGATGAGGGAGGAAGCAGCAGTGACAGTGGTGTGGAAGGCCACCATCAAAGGCAGAGGGGTTGAAGTGAGCTTTGCATAGACAGGGGGCATCAGTGTTGCCTCCATGCTTAGGCTGCACTGGGGAAGGTGTGACATAGCTCAATGGGAAGCCCAGAGAGGAGAGGGTCTTATAGGACCTGAAATGGTCACCTGAGCACCTTGTTGTCTCCAAGCTGTGTCTTACAGCAACATGGTAGCTATATCACTGGCTGAAGAGAAAGAGGGAAATACCTGGACATGGATCTGAGTGTGAGAAAGAAGGTATTTATATATAGTACTTGTCAGTCCATTCAAGTTGTTAGAACAAAAATACCATATACTGGGCAGCTTCAGCAACAGAAAGTGTTTTCTCATACTTTTAGAGGCTGGGAAGCCCAAGATCAAGGCAAACTTGGTGTCTGGTGTGAACCTACTTCCTGCTTCATGAATGGCTGTCTACTTGCTGTGTAAGAATTTAAAAGAATGAGGAGGGAACCTCCTTGGGGTCTCTTTTATAAAGGCGCTAATCTCATTTATCAGGGCTCCACCCTCATGATCTGCTCACATCCCAAGTGTTCCACTTCCAAGGATCATCACATTGGGGATTAGGGTTCAACAAACGTCTTTGGGGAGCAACCTCTCACTTTGAAGTCAGGTTTGTTGGAATAGGACTGCAAAAGTGAGAGTGAGTGGTGTTGAGAAGGCTGAGGATTTAGGGCCTAAAAACATAATCAACAGGAAACAGGAAGTTTGATGTAGGCAAGGATCCTGGGACATGGCAGTGTAGAGTCCCCAAGACATACACATGTGAAAAGCTCCATCCATCGAAGAACCTCTACACAAATAAAATGAAATAACTCAAGATATAGGAGATAAGAGTCACTGAAAGAGGATATTGCAAAGTGACCAAAACTTTTCTTTGGTTTTTGGTTCAGTGTTTATCAAACAAAATCAGAACATTTGAGGTATCTTGAAAATCACATTTGTTTTTTAAGCTAATTGTGATTAAGTGATGATTCCAAATACTCACATTTAACATTCCTCCAATTAAGTATAGTATGTCAATGGTATATGGTTGAATTCTGGATCTTGAAGTAATGCTTTTAACAAAACCCTCCTTTGTCAAGTGCAAAATAGGCAAATGTACAGCCCCCTCTTCACTGGGGATTGCTGTTTAAGTCTAATGAGATGGCAGGGAGTGAAGGGGGCAGTAATTTAAGGCAATTGACAAGCATTATATCTCTTTCTGTGATCCTTATTATTATTTTTTACTCCTCAACAAGTCATTTAGCAGTAAGAAGACAAATTTTGCTTGTTCCTAGAAGATGTAGGATGGAAAAGAGCTCGATGAAGTGGACAGTGCACTGTACTTGAGGTGGATGATGTACATGAAGGTTCTAACGCTTTCATGTATTAATGATTGGTGGGAGCTGCTTAACCCGGCCGCGTCTCATTGAGTTTACCTATTAAATGGGAAAGACAGCATGTCTTTGCCTGTTTCACAGAGTAGACATGAGGATCAAAGGAGTCAAAGCCTAAAAAGGCTATTTATGTATTATTTAGTTCTGTATGAATACAGGATACTGTCGAGTATGCCAGAGCAGAAGGCAGCCTCCTCTAGCGGAGTCAGGCGGTGGAGTGACTGAGGGCGGAGGCTGTACTGTCAGAGGGCCCGAATGTGAATTCCAGCTTTACATCAAGCTGTTTATATCTCTGTGCCACAATTTCCTTATTCATAAAGGAAGATAAAGGTCACTTTTCTTTTGGAACATTTTGAGGAGTAAAGGAAAATATATATGAAGTGGTTGACTCAGAGCCTGACACATAAGGGTGTGAAAATAAATATTCGCTGTTACTAGGTGTGATTATTATGGTTGATGTAATTGAGCTTATCTAAGAAATAATAAACCTATGAACTTTGTAGAAAGGGATCTCAAAGCCCAAGCACTCTATTTCTATATAACACATCCATTAATGAGTACTGTATGTAGTTTGAAATATTAAAGGATTGAAATCTGTGTATTTTACTGCTAACAATGTACAAGAAGTACACTAATTTATTTTTCACTTGGGGAACCAGGTGACTCAGAATTTAGCATTGTATTATTGAAATCTATCCGTCTATCTGGCTCTGAGGATTACTCCATCAGTCAACAGTCGTCTGTTGTGTCACATGGTCATCAGCAAGGTGAATGAACATCATGCTGAATGACAGACCTGTTTGAGCACAATGAAGGAATCCTAAGAACACCCCTTCCCTGCACTATGGTCTCAGCCATGTTTACAAAAGCCTTGAGGTAGCAAAATCCAGAAATTCATCGATGGTATAGAAAAGAAGGGCAGAGATATTTTCCCTTTGTCTCTCTTCTACTTCCTGCTTTTACCCCATTTATTGTTCTCTTTTCGTTTTTGCTTTTTCTACCCTTTGCTTGGCTCTGTTCAGTTTTCCCAATCTCTTTCCTTTTTTCTTTATATAATTAACATATATAATTTCCTTTCAAACCCATTATGACTATAATTTATATATTTTGAATACTTACAATCTTTTGCGAATTCATCAGGGTTTTTTTTCCTTCTTGTAGTTGCTTATGACTTGTTAGGTCTGCAGACAAATACTTGGAAGTATAATGAATACCAAAACAATTTTTCACCCTTATCTTTGTTGGACCCTCCTAATTCCTGGCCTCTGCAGTTCTTTCTCAAAGCTAATGGCAGTAGAACAATAGTGACAGCTGTAGCTAGAGGAAGATCCCACCTTACTTCCTGAGAGCAGAAGGACATAAAATAAGTAGGTTTTTAAAGAACTCTGGATTTCAGACATGCAACAAGTTACTGATGCTTTGACTTCTGCTTGGCTTCTGAGGGCCTATTCTTATTTTGTTGTTCTCCAGTTGCTTCACGGAGATCTGTTGGCTTCCTTATAAATAGATACATTAAGTGGGGATGGGCCCCTGAGCCTTTCCTGAGAGACTACCTGCTGTTAGCATCCCCTCAAGCTAACTCTTCATCTGTGCGATGCTACCTGCTTCTAACTCCTTGATCGCCGTGTGGGTGTGTGTTGCTCCTTATCGCTTCCCTGCCCTGCCCCAGGCACAAGGCTGCACTCTCCAGCCGCACTCCCAGCTTTTGCTGCCTACTCCCATCTGTCTTCCTCGCTATCTGAACTCCACAAAAGGGAGGTGCCATGATCTGAATGCTGTGCACCTCACCCCAAATTTTAAAAAAGATTTTATTAATTTATTTTGGAGAAAGGGAAAGAGAGGGAGAAAGAGAACAAGAGAAACATTAACGTGAGAAAACACCCATCGGTCGCCTCTCGTGAGCACCCGGGCTGGGGACTGAACTCCGAACCCAGGCATGGGCCCTGACTGGGAAGCAAACTGGCGACCTTCATGCCTAAGGAACTGAGCTGCACTGGTCAGCCCCGCCCCAAATAAACCTTATGTGCTGAAATCCCAGTGCTGAATGTGATTTGGGGGATTTTGATAGGTGATCTTGGGAGGTTATTAAGTTGTGAAGGCAGAACCCTTATGACTGGGATTAGTGTTTTGATAAAATAGATTCCAGATAGCTCCCCTGCCTCTCTGGATACAAGGAGAAATCTGTGACCTAGAAGGGAGCCCTCACCCAAACAATCAGGTACACCGATCTCAGACTTCCAGCCTTCAGACTGTGAGAAATTTTTATTGTTGATAAACCACTAGTTTGTGGTATTTTGTTACACCAGCCTGAATGGACTAAGACAGGAGGACTTGTGGATTTAAGCTCAGTATTCCTAACAGCAAGCAGATTGAGAGTTTAACTCTACTGGGTTCTGAGTGAGTGTTTGGAAGACTGATGACCACACTGAAGGTCTCTTCAATCGTTTGTTGCCATGCTACTTAGAAGACTTCCTCTTAACCTCTGCTGGTAGGTTTGCATAGACAGGGCAGTAAATGCTACCTGGTGATGATCAGTGATTCTGTGACAGAGGCACCTGAATTCAGAGTAGGATTGTACTCTGAAGAAGAGTAGGATTGTACCATGCACTGGGTCTTGGAATGGGGTGTTCAGAGAAATAAAGGCATAACTTTTTCTGAACCTGTAGATAGTGTGGTATGACAACTTTTTTTTTTTTTAACCTCAGTTATCTTTGTCATTTGCCTCCAAAAACTTCTGCTTTGACCTATAGCAGTGAAAAGGTATTGCTTTCTGAATGCATGAGTGAACTTTAGAATCAGATAGGAATGGTTTCTAATCCAGTCTGTTTCTGGCCATTTCATGAACTCAATTAAGTTAACTAACTTCTCTGAGCATCAGTATTTTGCTAAGTGCCCAAAATGTTGATGTAGGATGAGTTCAATAAAGATTCATTGCTTTTCATTCTCAATTCAACTTTTCCTGGACAGATATTGACTTGCTTTCTCAGAGAGTTTGTGATCCTTTCACCAGAAGGTTGATAGGCTAAATATTTCAGGTGACTTCTACCCTGTCTTTTATCCTCATGCTCTACACTTTTGTAGAGATTCTTTTTTTCATGGTCCAAATCTGGAGATATTAATTTCTATGTCATGGAAATTTGTCTTTGCATTCATCCTTCACTTTACTATCATTTTGCCAGATTTTTTTATATTTCGCCATTATCCTGTTGCTGATTTTTTTCTTCTGGTCATATATTCCTATTTCCTGAGAATAATATAACATGATGACTTTAGATATAAAGATGGGAATGCCTAGAAAAATGGCTGCTAAAAATTCAGTAGAACATATGTTCGTGTTATAATCCCAGATTAGCTTAGACCTGGCATGTTTTTATGAAGATTCCATTGCAATTGGACAATCCAATGTTTATAGAATTTGTGGTAATCAATCCAGAGGCATTGAAGGGCAAAATGCTCCTTCATGAGAAAAAGGGGTAGAAGTTTGGTGAGATAGGATTAAGAGTGAAAATTTACTAGAATCTCATGTTAGATTCGGTCATGTATTTTGTCAAAGATATTGATGATGCTAGGCTCAATTTTAGGCTCTTGAGCTACAACAGTGAATGAAGCAGACAAAAATTCCTGTGTTCATGGAACTCATATCCCACTTTCAGGGTGATAGACTCTCAACAAAATAACTAATTTGTGTAACGTGTTCAAAGATGTTAAGTGCCATAAAGAAAACAATAAAGCAGAGAAAGGTATGATGGATATTGGAGAAAGAAGGTATCTAAATTCAAAACTAGGTGGTCAAAGTAAATCTCAGTAAGAAGGAGATAGTTGAAATAAACTTGAACAAGGTAAAGGAGCTCTTCAGGTGGAGGGAACAGTTTGTGCAAGGTTCCTCCAGTGAGTGCAGACCTGTGTGAACATCAAGGAAGCAACTAAGGCTGCAGTTGAAGGAGCAAGGGGGAGGCTATTAGGAGATGAGGTCTCAGAGGGAAGGGGGGTGGTACAGATCATGCAGGGCCTTCCGGGCCCTTGTGAGGACTTTGACTTTTACTCTGATTATGTCTATTGACAGGCTGTGATCAATAAAGTCTTACATTTCAAAAAGAAAATTCTGGTTGTTGGATCAGTAATAAAGTATGGGGAAAGCAAGTTTTTAAGTGAGGAGTCCAGTTAAAACGATATTGCAATAATCTAGATGACAGTGATAACATCTTCTGCCAGGTTGGTGACAAGGAGGTGGGGAATAAAAGGGGTTGAATTTTGGAAATATTTTGACAATAGAACCTACAGGATTGTCTTATGAATTGGAAATAAATTCTAAGACTTGAGTCCAGGATGATTCCTAGGTTTTTCATGAGAAAATGGAAGAATGAAGTTACCATCAACTATGATGGGAAAGGCTGAGGGTGGAGCAGATTTTGAGAGGTGAATATAAATAGTTCAAACTTGGACAGGTTGAGTTTGAGTAGTATAGATAGATATAGATATTTGGGAGTGTTGACATTCTAAGCCATGAGGCTGGATTAGCTCACCAAGGGAGTAAGCAAAGGTAAATGCTCAAGGTATGCATTCTGTTTTCTGAATTTAGGAACTATATAGCCTTAGGCAAGCTCCTTATCCCTCTGAGTCTTATTTTTTATCTATAAAACAGAAAGAGATTACAATATTATCCTCATAGCATAGAGAGATTAAATGAGAGAGTGTGTATAGACTGCGTGGCACCTGAGTGGATTGATTTCATTCTGTTCTTTCAATGATTACCTGACTTCAGAGATGACATTGAAGGGCCAAAGGAAAAACAGTTATCAAGGAGCAGCTTCTTTGACTGCATGAACTATTTCTTTTCACTCACATTTCTTTGGCTTTTCCAATTTCTAAATGACTGTGTCAGTTGAGAAAATATTGCCTTTGATCACAAAGCAGACCCCTGTCAAGTTTAATCCTGAGACTTTTCCTAGTAAAAGCAATGTAAAAAGTTACATGCAAAACAGTGTGTTTATTCCTCAATTAGATATCAATCTGGAACATATAGGAATCGAAATTGGAAATGAGGGACGGAGAGATATATGGTTGCAACTAATAACTGTATCCTTTAGAATTTAATATGAACAAATGGATGCTGGCACGGTTCAAGCACACAAATTATATCATTTTAAAATACATAGTTGAAGTGAATCTAATGCATGTTAATAGAGATATAAGAAAACCTAAGTGTTTATTTTGAAGTCTACAGTTATGTTTTGGGAATCTGTTAAAGAATAAATCCTTTTGTTACCATGGATTGAACTGTAATATTTCAACTATCATTTTAATTCAATATTCATGTTCAGTAATATCAATATATGCACTTATAATTGTAAAATTAAAACTTCTTGTGAATAGAAACTGGTGATCTTGGGAATCCATTATTTGAAATTAGTACTTTGTGTTATTTGCTTATATATTGAAAACAGTCTACCTCTTTGTATTAGATATAACATTTGGACATACTCTTCCATGTTACAATGGATTCCATGTTACAATGTATTCCTTGTGGCTACACAAATTATATTTGTTTCAGTCATTCGTGTCATTGAATTTAAATATTCTGTGAACATCCAACAGAGTCTGTGGCAGTAGGAAATTAATTAAAAATGTCTTTTTATTCCTGATGATTGTTTTTTTAAAAAATTGCCTTGTTCTATTTTAAGACTATAGAATTAGACAGTCATTTAAAAGTTCACTAATTAATATTATTTAAATAGTTCTTGATATGATATTTCAACTCATTCTCTAAGTAATCTGTTTACATTTAAAAAGAATGTTTTCTTATCTTGCTTAATTATCTGAATCATATAAGCATTTCTAATCCCATGGAAACAATCATCCCCTTTATAAAATTAGTAATTCATATTTATCATTGTGTGGATTTAAATTCTCTGAGAAAATATGAATCAAGAATGTTAATTATTTTGAGTTTCTTAGTTTTGTATCATAAACTACACAGGAATGTGAAGATTGATATCAGATATCTTGCAACAATGACTTGCCATTTTAAAGATACGATGTTGACTATCAGTTATACAACTGTTCTGTAACTTAATAGTTCTACTACGTGTTAATTGGATAGCAGATATTGTTATACAAAAATGAAGGAGTGAACAATATGAAAAATTAAATTAACTACATTCTTTAGATGTTTTATTTTTTCTTTAACTGAGCATTTTTGTACATCTTGTGCCTCATTAATTTTCAGATTGTTTTCTTCATAATTTTTATAACTTTTATTATTGTTTTTAATAAGTAAAGTATGCTTATTTTATAATAATTAGGAAAGAAATAGTTGTGCAGATAGACAAATGCTACAATCCTACCATCCTGTGGTAACTTCTTGTACCCATACATTTTCTTTCTGTCTTTTACTCTCTAATTCCTTCCCTCTGAAAGTGTGTGTATATTGTATTTGAAAGTGTGTGTATATATATACCCACACACTTTTACATACAAAAAGTTCCTTTAATGCTATTACACATTTATCTATCATATTTATAGGTGAAATATAAGATGACATAGTTATTAGTTCATTGTTTCAATGACATAATTTAACATTTAATTATGTGATTGCTTGTCTCTATTTTTTTCCTGTTATTGACAACAAACATTGCATATACATTGCAGAATTATTTGATTATTTCCTTAGTGTAAATTCTTGAAGGGGAATTTTTTTTTTTTTTTTGCATAAGAGATATGCACATTTTCAGTCCTCTTAACATGTATTCCCAATGTGCCCTCTCCAATGGTGGTGGCCACATGTGATCCCTCTCACAAAGGTTCTGTGTGTCCTCTTCATACCTGGACATTACATTCTTTTTAATATTTTCCAGTTTAGTAACTGTGATATTTCTCATTGCCTAAGTTGATAAAACTTTGGTTACTAATAATTTAAGAATTTAAAAATATATTTATTTGCCAATTGGATTACATCTTTGAGGTTTTTCTAACTTTCTAATGTATCATCTCTTTATTCTGTTTATGGGAATGTGGATCTTCTTTAGCTTTCTTTCACTGACATCAAGGTTAGATCCGGTGACACCAAATTATATACATATTAACCTATATTTTTATTTTTATTTATTCATTTAAAATTATATTTTATTGATTGTGCTATTACAGTTTTCCCAATTTTCCCCTTTTACCCCCTCCCCAAGAGCCTACCAGCCCCTCAGGCAATCTTAAGACTCTTTAACATTTCATATAAACAGGATTGGTGGTCATGAACTCCTTTAGCTTTTTCTTGTCTGGGAAGCTCTTTATCTGTCTTTTAGTCTAAATGATAACTTTGCTGGTTAGAGTAATCTTGGTTGTAGGTCCTTGCTTTTCATCACTTTGAATATTTCTTGCCAATCCCTTCTAGCCTACAGTTTCTTTTGGAAATCAGCTGACAATTTTATGGGAGCTCCCTTTTAGGTAACCAGCTGCTTTTCTGTTGCTGTTTTTAAGATTCTCTCTTTGTATTTCACCTTTGGAATTTTAATTATGTTGTGTTTTGGTGTGTGCCTCTTTGGGTTCACGTTGTTTGGGGCTTTCTGCCCTTCCTGGACTTATATGTCTATTTCCTTTACCAAGTTAAGGAAGTTTTCTGTCCTTTTTTTAAATAGACCTTCAATTTCTTGCTCTCTCTCTTCTCCTTCTGACACCACCATGATGTGCATGTTGGTGTGTTCGAAGTTGTCCCAGGGGCTCCTTACACTATCCTTATTATTATTATTTTTTGGCATAGGGGAAGTTGTGTCACTGGACCCTACAGGACACCTACTACATTAGGTCACTCTACTAAGCCAGGGAGTTGTAACAGCTCTACCTGATACATAGAAACAAACATAAGGAGACTGCCCCAATGAGGAGACAATGAAACATGGCCCACATGAAAAAATAGAACAAAACTCTAGAAAAAGAGCTAAATGAAGTGGAGACAAGCAATCTACTTGATGCAGAGTTCAAAACACTTGTTATAAGGATGCTCAGTGAACTTAGAGGAAGAGCAGACGAACTCAGAGAGAACTTCAACAGCATAAAAAAGGATATGGAAACCTTAAAAAAAAAGAACCAGTGAAAAAGGAAGGATACACTAACTGAAATGAAGAATTTACCAGGAATCAACAATAGAGTGGATGAAGCCAAGAATCAAATCAGTGATTTGGAAAATAGGAAAGCAAAAAACACCCATTCAGAACAGCAAGAAGAAAAAAAGAATACAAAAAAAAAAAACCCTATATATTTTAAATACCTTTATGTTTTGGGTTTTTTACAATTAAATTTTTGTTTCATTCAGTAATTGTTGTGTTGTGAAGTGCAAGATAAGGATCTAAATAGCAGTGAAGAGCCCATCTTCCCATACTAATTTTAAATATGTTCATTTTTATATACAAAATACTCACAGGCACATGTATTGTTTGGATTTTTTCTTTATTTTCATTGACCTGTTTATTAGAAAAATGCTACATTGTTTTAATTTATTATATACTTCTAATAACTTTATTGTATTAAGTAATATAAGTTGTATTACTCTTGTTTTTTAAATATTTTTTTCATACCTCATTCACTCTTTTTTCCAGGTGGATTGTGGGATATTTGTTAAGTTAAAATTAATATTATTAGAATTTTATTAACTTAACCAAGTAAGTTTTAAATAATCTTTATACTATTGAAGTTTCAGAATCAGGATGCCAATCTGTCAATATTTTCAAAGGCTTATTTTATTTTAAACTTAATTTTTATTTTGAAACAATCTTCAACTTATAAAGAGCTTTGAGTACAAATGCCTATATTTTCCTTAAACTATATGAAAGTAATTTACCCATTTCCCCTTCCAATACTTTAGTACACATTTCCTGAAAATAAAGAATTCTTTTTTTTAATTACAGTACAGCAATCAAAATCAGGAGATTAACACTGATATGTTCTCAATCCTTGTTAGTTTTGTCAAGTGTTCCAAAAACATTCCTTATAACAAAAAAATCCAGTTTGGAGTCATGTTTTGTATTTAGTTGCCATTTTTATTTAGCCTTGTTCCTTCAATCTGATAGTTTTTCAATCTTTCTTTGACTTTTTAACTTTGACATTTTAAGGGTTATAGGGCAGCTGTTTGGCAGTCAATTTAGGTTTGTTTGATGTTTTTCATTGTTAGCTTTAGATCATGCATCTTTGGCAGGAATATTACAGAAGTGATGCTATGTGCTTTTCATTGCGTCCTCTCAGGAGGTACTTAATTAAGGTGACATCTGCCAGTCTCCTTCCTTGTGAAGTTACTCTTATCCTTTTTGTAATTAATAATTGTCTTGAAAGACATCCCTGAACATTGTGTAAATAACTCATTTCTACCTAACAACTCTTTTTACCAGGACATACTTTTTATATTTAATTTTATTTAATGAGTTACAATCAGTTACTCTCATTTTATTTATGCTTACATTTCTCCATGTTTGACCAGTTAGGGCACTGAAGGGTGGACCATGTTCTTTTTCCACACTCCCTGTCATGTTTGGAGCAACGCCCCCTTGCTTTCTGATACAGTAAGATCTTTCAAACTCATATTGTACTTTCCTATCTCCAAAGAGCCCTCTTTTGTTTTGTTCTTTCTTTTTTTGTCTTTTTGTTTTTTGTCATTTACACTTCATTTTGTTCCTCTTAGGAGAAGAGTAGTTTTGACAAGTAGAAAGTCAGTATCAGTTTTTAGCCATCCTAGTTTTCTTATCAAATGTAACAAAGAAGTATAATATATAAAATATTTATTTCATAAATTTATAGAAATCATTTTATTTGTATGGCATATTTAGTGACAAATGTGATTAAGTCAATATATGTAAATATTTTTCCATTATGGTAATTAATGTCTTTTGCAGTTTTTGGATGTAAAATAGACTTTAATTTTTAGAGCACTTTTAGGTTAACACAAAATTGAGTGGAAGGTACAGAGACTTCTCACATGCTCCCTGAGTCCATATACGTAGCTTCCCACATTACCAACATTGTCCCCCCAGAGTGGTACATTTGTTAAAAATCAACAAACCTACATTAACATATTACTATCCCCCAAAGTTCATAGTTTATAGTAGGGTTAACTCTGGGTGTTATATACTTTTATGTGTTTTGATGAATGTATAATGACATCTATTCACCATTGTAGTATCATGCAGGATAATTTTATAGCCCTAAAAACCCTCTATGCTCTGCCTATTCTTCCCCCAATCCTTTGACAACCATTAATCTTTTTACTGTTTCCATAGCTTTGCCTTTTCCAGAATGTCATGTAGTTAGAATCCTACAGTATTCAGCATTTTCACATTTTCACTTAGTAATATACACTGAAGTTTCCTCTGTGTTTTGATAGCTCATTTCTTTTTAGTGCTGAATAATATTTAATTGTCTGAATGTAGCACAGTGTATTTATCCATTCATCTACTGAAGGGTACTTTGGTTGCTTCCACATTTTGGCAAGTATGAATAAAGCTGCTATAAACATCCATGTTCAGGTTTTTGTGTAGACATAGTTTGCAACTTTTGGGGGTAAATATCAAGGAACATAATTGCTGAATCGCATAATACAAGTATGTTTAGTTTTGTAAGAAAGTGCTAAATTGCCTTCCAAAACAGCTGTACCATTTTGCATTCTAACCAGCGATGAACGAGTGTCTGGTGCTGCCCATCCTCTCTAGCATGTGGCGCCGTCAGGGTTCTGGCTTTGGCCGCGGTAATAGGTGTTTAGTGTTATCTCTTTGTTTTAGTCTGTATTTTCCTGATGACATCTGATGTGGAGAATCTTTTCATGTGTTTTTTTTTCCGTGTATATATTTTTGGTACAATGTCTGTTAAAACCTTTGGCCCATTTAAAAAATCTGGTCGTTTGTTTTCTTATTGTTGAGTTTTAAGTGTTCTTTCTATATTAATAAAGTCCTTTATCAACTATCTCATTTGTAACCATTTCCTCCCAGTCTGTAGCTTGTCTTTTTATTCTTCTGACAGTGTCTTTTGCAGACCAGAAGTTCTTAATTTTAATGAAGTCTAGCTTATCAATTATTTCTTTTGTGGATCATGCCTTTGGTATTGTATCTAAAAAGTCATTGTCATACTCAAGGTCAACTAGATTTTCTCTTATTTTATCTTCTAGGAGTAAGTGTTTCATTTTAGAGGAAAATATATTTAAAAACCAAGATCTGGGTGCCAGGTGTTACTATTGGGGTGTCACCCTTTCTAACCTTTCAGTGAACAGAGCTAGGAATATAAATTCACAGACATTTACATCAATATCCGTATAACTTCCTACCCATCTATTTAAAACAATGAGTTTACATTAATACTTCAAATTCAAATCAAATACCACAGAATTCATTCTGGTTTTCTCTCTTTTTATATTTTGATTGCTTATCTCTTAGTGAGGAACATGGCTTCCAGTGTTCTTAAGATCTGATCAGTTCCCTTGAATGAAAACAGTATCTCATTGCTCCAGTGCCCCTTCCTCTGCAAAGATGCCCTCCTTACCTCACTTGGGCTCTGACATTGTCTTGGGTCTGTGCCCCTGAAAGAACACCTTTTTCATCCTGTTTAGGCTCCAACGGCCTATGTCTCTGCTGTCTCTGTGTTGGTGCCCTCCTCTCCTTGCTAATGCTCTGACTGCCCACACTGGTTGCTTCCTTATGTGAACCCCTGTGCCCCTTCCAAGGTCTTGCTCTGGTCCATCATGGATCCATGCTCAACCCTCTGAAAATGCTTTCCTTACTCTGCCTTACTCAACTACTTTGTCTTAATTATTTAGTAAGGAAAAATAAGGGGAAGGAAAGAAAACAGGATCTTTTATGTCCCTCAGTAAAATTTATATTTGTTGCTTTCTTGTTTGGTTCCTAGCTATCTTATATTTTTATTTGTATTGTGACCATTTTAAAAAATATTGTCACCTTATTTTTAGTATGTAACAAAACTTTAGCTCTATGTTGAATGTTTATAACCAACCAAGTTCTTGAGCCGTTTTATATAGATTTAATCATTTTCAATTTAAGAATCATAATTTCATCTTCAAACAGTGATCGTTTTACTTTACCCTCATAAGTACTTTCTCAGACTTTTCGTATAACATTAGTTTTCCTATCATTGTATGCATAATGGATGCTTTCTTAAATAGATAAAAGTTCTTTGCAGTAGAGAAACTCTTAGCTTAAGTTGTATAGTTTGTATTTGTAGGAAAAATGTTATATAAATGAGAGTGTCCATAAACTTTGTTGCTTAGTATTAAGATTTATTCTTTATTTATATTCTGTTAACATTATAGTAAGATATACAAAATTAGGATATTTAAAAGAGCAAGGGACTTTTAAGTATATTTAAGAATCAGCTAACATACTGGTTGATCTTTAAGCTTAACAGTTTTTTCCCCTTCCAGGCTGTTGTAGTAAAATATATGTGATTACACACAATTCTTGAATCAACTTGAATCCAAAATCCTTAACCAGAAAGTGGGGGTCAGGTGGGATGGGAATTACAAAATTAAAACTATTTATTATGGTTGATTTGTATTAGACGCTTTTAGTTGTTCTTGAATTACTCAAAATAGTCTTCCATCAGGTTTCCATTCATTTCCTAAAATCTTCTAAAGGCATTTAATTTTCATGCTCTTGCACCCGAAATGATACAGGAACTCTTTATAGCAACGGTTTTCAAATGGTAACATGCCTACGAATTACATGTGTAAGGGCGCTGGCAATTTGCACTTTAATAAAGCACGCCAGGTAGCAGCAGATCCAGGGGCATAACCTAATCAACAAAAGAAGCAAGCTGGCAAAACAGAACCAGAAACATGGAAATAAAGAACAAGCTGACGGTGACCCCAGGTGAGGGAGGAATGGGATAATGGAGGAAAGGAGAAGAGTCAAGTCGAGGAACATGTATAAAGGACCCATGGACAAAGACGAGGGTGTTGCGTGGGGGGATTGAATGTGGGAAGTGGGGGATCGGCAGGGCAGGGGAGAGTAATGGGAAAAAATGGGGACAGCTGTAATTGAACAGCAATAAAAAAAAGGAACACTGAGAATGAGGCGATGTTTAAACAATATTTCAACTACTATGCTGTTGTTCCAAGTGGAGACAAACAGGAATATATTTTTCCGGTGAGGGTGTCAGAGTTCAGGGGATAGAGAGCCCTGTGTAGCTGGAGTCAAGTGCTTTCTACGAAAATAGCTGTTGGTGCTCATCATGTTTCTGGGACCAAGAGCTAAGTTCCTTGAATGTTCCTATACTTTTTTAGGTTTTTAGTGAAATGGCACCATACAGATAGTCTAAAAGGCATTGAAAAGCTGCTGTAGTTTTTAGTTATTTATCCAATTTTCAGTGTTTAAGGAGCTTTCTTCCAGATAAGAGTAAGTTCAGAATTATCTTTGAATAGCTACCAAATAATGGTTGTTGCTTGGAAACTCCTAAGAATAGCACATGTTTTGAAGGAAATTATTTGGTCTTTTGGTCTAATGTAAAAACGAGAAAGTGGCCTGAATTTGCCCAACAACTCAAAATATGTTGGTGGTCAGTTCTGTGTAACTAATGCTCTCCTTTCTCTCTTGGTCCCTTTGCTTTTTGTCACTTATGAGGACCAGAACTGTGAAGCTTGAGGCCACTCAGGTTCCAATTTTGTGACAAATCTCCCAGGGCTCACTGGAGTGGCAGTAAATTCTCACAGTTTGATTTCCTTTTAACCATTGAAGTGTTAGAAGAGCGGCAAAAATGGCTTTCACGGAAAACAGCAATTCTGTTTCTTGACTGTCCTCCATAGTGATGACTTACTTCTTTTGTTTCATCGATTATTTTTTTGTTGTTGTTGAACAATTTTAATACTTTTCTCCATATACTATATGGTGTGGTTTCACAAATTGGTATAATCCTTTAACTTTGTGTTTTGAGCGTAACCACTACTTCTCACTTTCTTCCTCACTCTCTCCCTGTCATCTGCCACAGAACAGTTGATTTCATTTTTTAAATTTCTTTAGCCTTTTAAGCTTTAAATATATGCTGTTTTATGTTATAAAGTTGGATCATCTTTTAATGGTATAGATATCTATAAAAACCTCATGCTCACTGAAACATCATTTTTGTGATATTTTGGCATCAGTTCAATAAAAGAAAGTCATTTTAGGGAAAAATGTAATACAGTTTATGCCATCTATTCACTCAAGAATGAGGGAGGCATATTATGAGGAGGAAATAATGGCTTTTGAGTCTGACAGAAACACCCATACCAAGCTGACTCTGCTTTTTGTAACTATATCCAAAAACTGACTAACTGCAATGACGGGACAAAAATCGAAAAATATGTGATCTGAATTACTAGTAGTTTTGTTGTTACTTTGGAGCATGTCTAAAAACTTTCTTTTTAAATTAATTCATCAAATACTTAGTGAATTTATCAAGTAACCAACACTTGCTGAAAAAAAGACAGAAATGATTATTATATAGCCTTGCCGAGAAAGTAAGAAATCAGTTTTAAATGAACAAGAAAAATAATTTTAATTATTACTGTTCAAATATGCTAATAAATATCTAGATATATTTTCTAATCAAATTATTTAAAAGTACTTAGAAACAAAAGATTATTGTTTATCACACATTTTCTGTTTGCTCCAGTTAGTGGCTCCCGTTCTTTGGCAGATATACATGGTACACATAGGAGTTTTGGAACACATTTTAATAATTTTGAATTTTTTTTACCACTAAGGACCCATCTCATAATTTGGGGACCCTAAGCCATAGAAAAGCCAAATTGGGAAATTCGATATTTGTGTCTAGTAGAGTTGATTTCTAGGTAAGGTTTAACTATGCATCTCATTGATGCTTTAATGTATCTACTGGTTATTATCTCTTTGTGGCTCCACCCCACCCTGATCCATGTTCTGCTCTTCTCTGTCTTGTCCTATGCCCTGGGAGGCTGAACTTGACTTCAGTGAATTGTGTTTATTTAGACCCCTGTAACAGCTGGCTTGTGTTAAATTTGGTAGATGCTCATCAATGGCAGGAGAATGGACAATAGTAGGAGAGAGAGTTTGGATAATTACCTATCTCCCCATTCTTTCCTTCATTAGGCCATGATTTTTAGCAGTGACTACATCCTTTCATGACCACAACCCTAGCTGAGATTCCCTTGTCCATGCTTCCAGCTCTAATAAACTCTAGTAACACTGTTTTTGTTTTTGTTTTTTTTCCTTGTCATGGGCCAGGAAATGCCTTCCGTTTGTTGGTGTTCTCTGGGTGCTGCAACACTCCCTTTTGGTTTCTTTCACCCTGTTCACATGCCTATTAACGGTCTTTTATTAAAATCCCATGACTTGCATTCTGATTCTGGCATGACTCAGACAGCAATACCATATACTACATAACACATTTGATTGTCAAAATTCCATTCTCAGATACAGAACTAAGGTGGAACTCTAAAGAAGATCTTTAAGGCATGACCTGCCCGGAAAGCATTTACACTTAAAATAGCTTGACCCTTGCTTCCCATTGCTTCTCCGCCTTCTTTCTCTGTTGCTGCAACAAGCTCCTTGGCAGCGGGCATTACGTCCCAGCCCAACTCTGCTGTGCCTGCTGTGGCAGTAACTATTGCTTTCACCTTCACTCCTCCGTGAAGACCCATCACTGACTGTGGTTAGAAGCCATTTAAGATGGGGTGAGGGAAGATGAGGCTTTTCCCGGAACTCTAGTAAATGACAGTTAAATCTGAAATAAAACATGCATTGGAATTTATCTAGCACTCCTCCAGTGGTGGAAACTTTATGGATGTGACCCATCCTCATGTGCTCCGTGATGATGGGTTTGTAACTGGTTTTCCCCGCACTGGCTTGGCTCTTTATTTAGCTTATACGACTGACTTCCCTCTCATTTGGCTGCTGATGCCCTTGAAATGCTACCCTCAGACCACAATATGCCAAGTGCCATGCAGGAGCCACCACCTTTGCCTCTTCCAATGTTGTTCTTTCCACCATCATTCTTGGTTTGGCCTCTGCTGATGCCTTTGCCACTTCTTACTGCCCTTCTTCCCCACTCCACATGCACTTGTATGGCCACCTGGTGCTTCTTGGTCCACCATCTTTGCTTTCCTTGATTCCGCCTTTGCTAATATCAAGCACCCTTCACTACTGCCACCATCATCTCTGTCACTAACTCTGTTTTACACCATCTACCAATTTCTTTGTTTCAGCCCTTAAACCGAGCTTTCAAATATCCTGTCCCTACAGATGATAAAGTTTGGCATTTTGGATCTTGTTTTTAACACTGCAGACTTAATATAAAGAGCGGCTAGTCTTCAAGAATTCATTAGTAGGGGGTTTACAGCAGATGCATTGGAATATATTTTTATCTTGAGGAAATAAGATTACACCTTTGATCCCTTGGTTATTTTTGATATAATTTTATTTTAACAGTGTTTTTTTTTCTTCCTTTGGCCTCTATTTCTAAACCAAAAGGCTATTTCTTTGTCAGTAGAGATTATCTTATTTTCTAGATACATGAACGTTCTGTGCAGTAAAGTTTCTATAGCAGCAGTGCAATTCCCTGGTTAGAATAGGAACATAGTTTAAACAAGGTGATGGAAAACAGAGTCTTGCATCATCTTTGTTGTTAAAATCATATAAAGAAAAAAAGGACAAAAATGAAGGAAAGAGCAAAGTGAAAAAGACCTGCCAACTTTCTTTAGAAAAGCTTCCCTAGATTCTGTGCTATATAGGTGCTAGGATCACAGATCTATTATGCAGCCTTTCCTGAGAAGTGTATTTTATAAACTCATATTGTTAAATAAATTAACATGATCTTGATATCTGTTAATAATTAGTAATCATTGAGAAACTATTTTACTTATTTTTATTGTTTTATTTTCAAAGTTTAGGGGCATTCCAGTATTTAAGAAAGTCATAGACAAGCTGCGGAAGAGTTAGGGATCATTAAAAATGACTCAAGAGTTTTAAAATGGGACCTCTGAAGAAAGCTTAAAGGTGTTAGAATTATTCAGCAGAGAGAAAAGATGTGGTACAATTGCCGTCAGGGGAGGTTAATAGGCACCGAATGTCCCTGAGTGTAAGAAGAGCGAACAGTAGTAGATGGTAGGGAGAAAAGTAAAAATCATAGGTTCTGTGTGGATATTTTTAGAATTCGCTTTTCTGAACTTCAAAAACAGACTTAAAAATTTTTCAATATTTACAAATTATATTCAATAGAAAAAGAATTTTTCAGAGAGATTATTCTCTAAGATTTCCTAGGTCAAAATTGCTTGAGAAAATGTTGCATACTATGATCCCATATTGGATATTAGCAATATACATTAGCACACTGCAGGCTCTGAGAAGTCCTGGAAGAAAAAGAACTTGTTAACATCTACTTAATACTTAGCCAGCACAGTTTATATGCACAAGGGAAGGTTTTTACCCCTACAGCACATACCACATCATTTAAGTTTTCACTAGACACCTGTTGGGAAGCAATCGTTTAAAGCTTGAAGAATGAATTTCCACACCTGTTGAAGCTCATTGTTGACTTCTAAAATTATATTAAGAAATGGTTGTGAAGTTGTAGAATTTAATCCAAGGAATGAATGAGAGTTAAAGGAGAAATATGTAGGAAACTACACAAGGGAATTATCTTGAGATTGAGTAAATGCTTTATACTTCTGTTCCCACGAAATATGTGTACCAGGACGGAGAACACAAGGGAAAAAAGGTACTGGGTTCACATATATAGAGAAGCTGAAGTTTATGTTACACCATTAAAAGCACTTTCCATACACCTGAAAAATAATGTATATGTAGTATATGCTAAATCTATTAACCACCAGGCCATGAGGTAAATGTCTGGATACCTTCTGCATTATTCTAATATTAGTATTTTGAAATAAACCTCAAGAAGTATTTATTATTGAAAGCTGAGGTGCATGTAAGTTCTTTTAATTAAGAATCATGACACCTGCATTCAAATTATGTAAGAATATGCGAATACAGCAATTAAATTTGGAGGAATGAAAGTGTCCTTGTAGGCTGGACAAACACCAACAACATTTGGGAGCATAATTCTTTTATCCCATTTCCCCCATACAATGACTTACATTGAGTAAATTGTCAATTTACTCTTCATTTTAAAATCATTAAACATCGAAAAATGTAATACAACAAAGAACTAGAAGGGATTTTTGAATGAAGAGTATTGGGTTGTATTTAATATGCGTTGAATGGTTATTTTTGCTTTTTGAAATACTAATCATGTTTCCCATTTAATTCTTCCTAATTATTTTCATTCTAGGAATAACTTGGTTTAGGCCCTCCTTTGAATAAAAAGTATATCACATTTTTTTCTTCAAGCCAACTAAGATAATATGTGATATTCAAAGTGTCTAATATTCTTCAAGGAAGGAGACTACTACAACCTAATTTTTGTAACTTTACTTTGTTACCACATAAGTGACATATATAGATATATGTGTTAAAGGGTTTAAATTTCACTTCAGTTTTCTTATGTTTTCAGTAATTAATTAATCTTAACGTTAGACTAGGGAAAAACTCAAATATTATTTTTATGACTATATTAAAGCTGTAAAAATTACATTAATTTTGAAAGACACTTGATTCATTCTATTAAAGATTTGCAAGATTTAATGATAAACACTATGGGAGACAATATTTCCTATAGTTTCTGAATTTAGGGATATTAATAAGTTGACTGCTATGAGTAGTAGTTAGTTGTAAATCTTTTAAAACTTATACTTTGCCTGATTAATTATAGTATGACTTGGTCAAACAGCTGTACATATATATTTTTCCTTAAATATTAACAAAATATAATGCAATTTTATAACTCTATATAACCAGTTTAGAAGAAATGACAGAGTGATTTGAAGCCAATTTGTGTCATAAAGCATTTATATTACTAATCTTTCTAAGGAAGGCAATTAGCTATCTATTTAAAAATGGAAACCCAAGATTTAATATTGAATGCCAAATTTTTATTATTTCTCTTTGATGACATATATATGAGGCCTGTCTGCAAAATATCCAGCCATAGCATATGAAAAATAGAGACATTTATTGAAGAAGATACAAGAAACATTGTACGAAGGACAATGATGCCTCAGTCCCCTTCAAAATATACAGCTTGGGGCCCCACACAATTCTCCTGATTACCGTCAGTTGTCCCATCGTATTTTCTTGAATCTCATCAATGTTCTGAAATCTCTTCCCTTTCAAAGGTAATTTTAGTTTTGGCAAAAGCCAGAAGTCACAGGGCACCAAATCTGGGTTGTAGTGGGGCTGAGTCACCTGGGTGATTCGCTGTTTTGAAAAAAAAACTGTGCACAAGATGTGATGCATGTGCAGGCATGTTGCTGTGATAAAGCTGCCAAATCACTGGTTGTCCATAGCTGCGGCCTTCTGAATCATCAGAATAGTTTCCATGGAGAAATGTTTCATGGAAAATTTGACTCAGGTTTGTTGCTCTACTCACTCAGTCATTTTGAATGCAATGGCCACACAGTACACATGCTCACTCAAGGGTATCTATTGCCCCCACTGATTAGTACAGTGAAGTCGTCATTGTTCACACATGCACATCCCAGTCCACTCTCCTTGGCTGCCAGTTTACACTGATTGAATGCAAACCATTCTCGTTATATTAACAATGCTTGGACTTTTTCTGGACAGACCTCATGTTTGTGTTTGCAGAGAGGATAATATTTAGCACCAAGTCTCTACAGATCACCTGGTTGACTATGTAGAACCACTATGTATTTATTGGCTTGGCCCACAACAAATCTTTTAAATTTATTTTCAGACCTGACATTTGGATATTTAATCCCCACTTTCAGCGATACTACTTTTTTGGCAACTTATGAGTTTCTATTGCTTTAAGAGGAAAAAAAATATAAACATTACTGTTAAGCTGGGTTTTTTTTTCTATAGAACAATTTTATTGTATTTTCTCAGTAGAAACACTATTATGCAAGTTAAACCCATAACCATTAAGTACTGAAAATTGTAAAGCTGTAAAGGACTAGAAGGGATCAAATTCTTTCAAGGTAATGTAATTTTGAGATAGATCATTTATACCTACTTAAAGTTATTCATTGACAGCATGCCACTCTGTAAATAATGACTCAAATGACCAGTGAACATAATTTTTGGGGGGTAATAAGCTATATATGATTGCATTGACATTTTTGTATTTATTTATGTCTTTATTTACTCATAGCTTATGTTCCACTTTATTTTTAATGACATAGATATGTATATATAATTTCAGTTTGAAAAATCTGCAAAAAATACAGTTTGAAAAGTGTTGCACAAACTGGGCACCTTTAAAAAATCTCGGTGTTACCGAATACAATTAAAAATTATAGATATTCAAAATTATAGTCGTTCATAAAATTCTGATTTAAAACATCTTTTTTAGAAAGCTAAATGTCTGCTTTTTTAAGGTTATCATAAAACCTCTTCCATAGTTGATACTAAGTAGTATGCCTAGAGAAAATGATTGATAGCTTTCTGTGGCTACCTGTCTGTATAGCAGGAGAACAGGCAATGCTACTCATCAAAATTGATAGGCTCTAATATCCATAAAGTGGAAGATAAAATGTAGACTTCTGTTGGAATTACATGAGCCACTGATGCAGTTTCATGCAAGTTTGGTATACATTTATTGCATGTTTACTTCTACCGTTCTCTTCTTCCAATCTTGACAAGATAACTAGGTGTAGCAACTGTTACTTTAAGTACGAATGTGTATATTTTGGTCTTTAAAAACTGCTTACCTTGATTCTTATCCTTTTGTAAAAGTGAAATCAAAAACCAAAAAATATATATTTTATATTTTACTTTGTTCAATTTGGTTACCTTGAAGAAAAAGGGTAATAATCAAAAAGGTTGAAATTTGATAATATCCTTATCATATTTGTTAAATTTTTATACTCCCTGGCTTCATAGGGTAGATGTTGAAAACTCTAGGCTAAAGGATCATACTGAATAATTAATCCACTTTTCATATACATGCATATATATTATATTTTATGGTATTTTAAACTTACAAAAAATTTTCTTTGTTGTTTTGTTCTGCTGCTTCAGGAATGGAAACTATAAAGAAATATATAACAAACTGACTCATGTGAAGCACCATCATGGTTTCCTGTCAATCAGTACCTTTTTAAACCTGATATTATAGTAGAATGATCTGTTCCATATGTATGACATTCCCAGGTTAATTAAAGCTTAATTTCTAAGTTCAAAACAGCTCTTCAAAGAAGGCATACATGTTTCAAGTAATAGAAGCAAAGCTTGAGACTTGGAGAGATTAGGTAATTGGCCAATGATCACACAGCTAGTACATGACTGAATTGACTCCAATTCAGAGCTTGTTGCCCTCCCCATGCAGTGAGCTCAGTTGTTGCCCTCCACACTAATACACTAATGCTTTTAGAACCTGCTGAGATATGTTGGGCAGTTTTCTTCCACATTAAATGGCTTCAGATTGCTAAACCTTTGGAGCCATTGTGCTTTTTATAGATCAGCAACCTCTTCCCCATTCTTGGTTGACTCCACTAGAGTTTGTTTTCTTTGTGCTTGCACTAGGGCAACTGAGCACTGTTGGAAGAAATCAGAAAACAGAGAAGTTTGGGAACACTTTAAATTCACCCTGACCAACCACAGCTGAACTCTCAGAACAGCCTAGCAATTCTACTGTCCTTCTCTGGTCTCCTGCTTTGCTCAGTGCGGACATTTGATCTATCCACCTCCCCTCTTACTGTGAGCAGATGACCCCTCTTCCTGCTTTACAGAGGAAATAAAAGCTAATAGAAATTGTGTCAACTTTCTTGCCAGCATTCATTCAAATTGTCTTATTGCTAACATAAAATGAAAGTCATTTTTGTTAAATACTTAAAATATACAGACTTTATTCTATGCATTGTGTGTACAGATATGAATAAGGCAAACTCCTTTCCTGGTCTCATGGAGCTATAGTAGACACAAACAGTACAGTTATATAAAAATTACATATAAATGATAATTAAAAATTTAAAAAATAAGTTCTAGAAAGAGAATAAATCAGGTGATTTGAAAGAGTGGGGTGGAAGAAGGCAGCATTTACAAAAGGGGCAAGGTAAAATGCTTTTTGAGAAGCAATATGGAATTTTGATTAAAAGTATAGACAGATTCAGTTCTACCACTCATTAGCTGATTAACTTTGAGTAAGTTACTTAAATTCTCTGTTTCTGAGTTTCCTCATTTGTAAAGTTGGAGCCTTTCCAGGGCCTTTATAATAGGGTTAATGTGAAGATTAAATATATGTAATGTGTTTAGAATAGTGCCTGAATTATAGGAAATGGTCATTGTAGCTATTATATTTGTCAAAGATCAACTATCATACTTAAGAGTTCATTTGAAGAGAGTTTAAGTGAGGGACCATTTACAGAGGTATAGGCTTAGCTAAGGGAACCAGCAGGAGATAGCAAATCATCTTGGTGATGACAACACTGAGAAGACAAAACTACCTTTAAGCCTGAAGGGACAAAGAGAATGAATGATGTTATTTACCAGAGCAAGATGGGAGGGAGCAGTAGCTATCACAGAGGATCCTCCTTACCAAGAGCTGTAGTCATGGAGAAACTTGGACACTGTCAAACCTCCATTCAGTCTCCTGGCACTACTTATTACCAGGCCACCCAACTAAGATTCAGGGCTAAGGGAGTTTAGGCAGGGCAGTCAGTGGAGGTCATCCTTCCTAGGCACAGATCAAGGAAGCCAAAGGTGAAGAATAAATTGGGGAAGATGGCTGGCGATCAGCTATCGTCATAATAATAGTAATATTGTCATTATTCTTAAGTGGTATTTGAGTTGAGAAGTCAAACCATTCAGGGATCATGGGGAATAGTGCCAGAAAGGGAAGAACTAATGTCAGTGCCCTGAAGCAGGTTTGCTGCCCATGGTTGTGCAAATTTTCTAGCACAACTCTAAGGGCTGGTTTTCACAGAGGCTTTGTTCACAAAGGAGACAGATGAAAGTGGTCTGAATAAAATAAGTAAGAAAAATTGAAGGAGAGGTGCAACAGGCGAGACAGGCAGGGCCAGGTCCTCCAGGTTTTTATAGGTCATACTAAGGAGTTTTAATTGTATTTTACACCAACTAGGAAGACCCTTGAGAGTTTTAAATGAGATAGAGACTTGATCTGATCTATATTTATAAAAGACAACTTTGGGTGCCACCTGGAGATAGAACTGTGAGCAGGCAAGTGTAGAAGCAGAAAAATTATCACAACCTCAGTGAGTGCTGATGGTGGCTTAGTCTAGAGGGGAGGCAGTGAGGACAGAAGTGGACTGAATCTGGATATCTGGAAATACAGCCCATGAGGCTTTCTGATTGAATATGGTGGGAGTTGCAGTTGTTGTCAAAAGACAAATCAAGGATAATTCTAGATCTTTTGTTTAAGCAACTAAATGGTTGAAATTGGCATTTACCAACAGTTAAAGCCTGAAAATGAAAGAAGTATAGTACTTTGCATAGTGTGTTGGGAGGGAGGGAGTGACAAGTAGAAATTGCATAATCAAGAGCTCTGACCTGTGTATGAGGCAAACTAGTAGAATATTAAGGACATAGTCCCACAGTCAGTGGTGAATTAAGGCTTGAAATATATATTTAGGTATCATCAGCATATTGATGGTATTTAGAGCTGAGCAGTTAAAGAAAAGGATTGAGGACTGAGCCCCTGGGCCATCCTCAATATTGAGAGACCCAAAAAAGGTGTGTGTGTGTGTGTGTGTGTGTGTGTGTGAAACAGGAAAGTAAGAAGAAACTGGTAGTGAAGTAGGAGAGAAACCAGGATTGTTTATGACATGAATGTAAAGAATAAGAAAGTGCTCTAAGAAGGAAGGATTGTTATTCTTGGAAGAAATATATCCCACCTCCTTCTTTCAGTCTTAGGAAGCTTACCCTAAAGATGATTCTTTTCTCTTCTGTATCATTTATCTTGTCTGCATTATAGTCTTCCAATTCACTTGATTATGCTCAAATCTTTTCTCTCAAAAATAAAAACCAAACCAAACCAAAATAAAACCCCCCACATATATTTCTCCAAACACCAGTTTCAACAATTTCCCCATCCCTCAATGTTTCAGTCAATTTCAAGAACAGTCTAAACTCTGTTTTCCATTTTTTAAAATGACATAAACAATTTTTAATATGGTTATTGAGTTGTGATTCTTTTTGTAGCAAGTTACTAAATGCTCAGTTAAATGTGACTTTAAAATGAAGATATATTTTTCTATGTAAGAAAAAGTCTGAATGTTTAGTTTAATAATTCAGAGATGTTAATACTTTGTGACCTTATGACATTTCCTTCATGGTTATTAGGCAACTGCAGCAGTTCTAAAGATGTTTACTCACAGAGCATGTTTCTATCTCTCACTCTTACATTTTATTATGAAAGAAAAACCTTTCAAGAAATCACCAGCAGAGGTCACTGAGGTTTCATTAGACAGTACTGAAACACATTCTCTAGCTGCAAGGGAGGCTAGTAAAGAAAGGCTCTGGCATTTCACCTCAGAAGCTGGAGACAGGCTCTGTCAACAATAAGAAAAAGGGCAATGGCTGTTGGATAGTCGATAGAATGCCACACTACTTCATTTTTGCTTCTACCAGATCCCACCACCAAGGAGCTGTCCTATCAGTTTGTGAATAACAGCTCTATTGTGGTTTTTAGTATTTATTTCACTTGACTTAAACTTTATTTTTGGAAAAAGCTTTTTCTTTTGGATTCAGGGACCCTATCCTCTTTTGGATTCTGTCCTCATATGTCTACTTCTTCTGAATGGCTTCCCATTGTTCTTAGGACAAGCCCAAATCCCTATCCTAGCCTAGTAGCCTATGCATGTTTTATGGCTAGATCCCTTGTGCCATTTCAACTCTTGCCAAAAACCACATTGTCCTATGACTTCTGTCCTACAGCCACATATATTTGCTTTCAGACAGCTGAACTGTGCTCCCCTCCTTAAGAACTTCCTGCAAGTTGCTCAGCCTTTCCCTTAGAGTTTTTCTCCCCTTCATCTAGTTTATGCCTGTCTGTCTTCCAATTTGAGTTCAAAAGTCACTTCGTCAGGAAAGTATTTTTTAATTCCCTCCAACTGACCTACCCCATGCTGCCCTCCTCTCTCAATCTTATAGTTTCCTATACTTTTCCTTTGTTGCATTCATTAGTTTGTATATTTATTAGATTACCAATGAATGCCTGTCTTTTCCATGAGACTAAACTACTTGATCTTATAGCACTATCTCCCTTGTTCACCATTTTATTTTTATTAGCTCATTGTTTAGCTCAGTTCATTATAATGTAGTTGTTTAATGAGTGAATGAATTTTAATGTGTCTTCAATTAGCCACACCTACAATTCTAACTTTCTATTTCTACTTTGTTGGGGATTAAACAAATCCCCAAGTTTATTCAGATGTGTGTGTGCACATGCATATGTGTGCATGTGTGGAAGTCATAGCATATAGTCTTGGAAAGAATCACTGAGAACACTCTTGTAACTAATACACAAACTCTGTGACATTTATATGGTTAATCAGAGGCCTTACATGCTAATTTTCTGGTTCTTGAGTCTGTTATGGTAAGTAGAGCTTGACAAATATGTAACTTCTAGATGAAGGGGATATTATTTAGTTGCTTGCTGAAAATAAGATTTTGGAAAATAATGGCATATTTTTCTGTGATCACATTTTTTCTAATAACTGAAATAATCTGAAGAAATTAATGTCTGATTATACTTAAAGAAAAACATTAGAACTATTACCATAACTGTACTTAAGATAATTTTATGCTGTAATGATGAGCTGTACACAGACCTTTCTCAAGAGAGTACTTGTAATAGGTTTGAGTGAAAGACAAGTCCTAAATAATTTAGATTTAAACACTATAATAGCACTTTTTGTAAGTATATAATTTTAGTTTACTTAAAAAGAAATTATAATAGGGACCTTACTTATAAAGCTGTTTTTCAGGGTTATTGGGAATTATTGAGCTTTAATTTAAAATCAAAATATTAATGGGAAGCAATAATTTTTCTAGGAACTGTGGGTGAAAATAAACAATTCAGAATTATTTTTGTTGTAATGAGAATTCTTACCTACATACTCTAAATAGTAATTTAAGAAATCAATATTTATTAACTAACATATTAACACATATTTAGAGAGCTACTAACATACGCTAGGCACTGTGGTAATAAGAGTTGATTGCAAATTTCAGAATTGGAATTTGTATTTTTATAAATCATGTAGGAATTTTTATGTGCTATAATTGCTCTTTGGACTTATAACAGTGCACTACAGGTATTCTTAGTTATTTGTGAAATCCTCCTAAGCTAGCTAAAAGCAGGCCACAAGAATGAAAGAAACAATATTAAGTTAAATGAACCAACATGTTTCATAACTAAGACAACCAATATGGATTCCAGAAAATTATTAAGCTTGCGGGAGCTTAGTGTTTAATTGAGAAGAGCAGACATATTGAAATATAAAATGAAAATAACCATAATAATGAAAAGAAACTTCTCTGTCTCTATTTTTCTCAAACACTGGCATCCTTTCTTCCTGTAATAGCTTGGTCAGCTAAGATTGAACTATTAAAATGTTGGATGTTTCAACCCAAATATTGCCTTGAAACTCAAGAACTGAAGGCACATTTTCTTTTTTTTTTCCTGGGAAGCAGCAGGGGTAGAAGTATCATTCAGCAATAGATTATTAGCAATAATCTATTCAGCAATAGAATTAGCAATAGATTATTTGGATTCTTTGCGTATGTATTGTTTGCCAAATTTAGATGTGGCCTCTGTTGCAGATTTTCTATTTCCTTGGCACAGACAAAAGTTGGATCTATAAAAGGTAAAAAAATTTTAATTTGTTTATAATCAATTTTTTTTAAATCTATAGGACCATAAAAAGAGACTTTAAGAATAAACGATCTTTGGGGTTGGACATAGGTCCCAGGTGACTCTGATATTTCCAACAGAGTTAAGAACTGCCCAGACATTTTCTCCCCAGACCTAAAGCACAGTTCTGTTCATTCTGCAACCGTCTTGGAGTTGGGTTTGACAGGGACTTAGGCTGTTTCCCCACAGACATTTAGACAGCATCTCACACAAGAATGAATCAGAGAGCAAGACAGGAGAATGGAGAGACAGGAGTTTACTCTAGAAATTATTGAGTGCCAGGGAGGTCCATTACAAGAGAGTCAGATATATCTCTCAGTCAACTCCAAGCAATTAACACCTATATGAGCTTTGATGTAAGGAAATCAATCAAACAGATTGAACTGTCTATGCATGGCTGAAATCCATGATTCTGAATTAAAAGGGTGGTAAAGTACCAAATTCAGTTAGAGCTTTTAGTGAGCCCTTGGGGAATTTTACACGCTAGCTAACCATATGGTTGTCCAGTCCTCTTGGGAATATATAGGCCCCTGAGTACACTTGTTCCTCTCACCTCATTTATTTCTATTTTCATTTTTTCAGTCCTTGCATTAGTCAGGCATTGTGCTGAGTTTTACATGGACCACATCATTAGTTCTTGAATGGGGAAGGTTTTATTATCATGACCATTATATATTAATGTGAAAACTGAGGCTTAAAAGAGTGTCCACTGTTCGACATAGCACCATGTCATATGTGTGGGAGGTCTTCATTACATACCTGAGGACTAGAATAATATCTCAAAAGTCAACATCGACACCAGCACCACTTTAAAGTTTTCAAGTTGGTTTTAGTGTTTTCTAGAAACATTTATGATTTAGTCCACAAATATTACCAATCCATGTGCCACACACTGACAAAAAGAACTAAATTAAAAAGATTCTCCCCCATGTAATATTTTCTTTACACCTTAAAAATATACTGTAACATCCTATGAAAAATCTCCTCTTGCTGCTCCTTCCTTCTCTTCACCTGTTGATTTCAATTTTCCTTACCTTTATGGGTTAAATTTCTTACTACTTACTAGTTGTGTGAATTTTCTCAGTGCCTCAATTCTTCCCCTCTAAAGTGGGCATAAGAATACTACTTCATGGCATGGCTTTGAGAAATACATCAGATAAAGCAGGTAAAGTTGTGCTTTTCAGACTCTCTCTGATGATGGACCATTTTTGGAAGGACTGTTTTCCTTAAGGAAAAATTAAATGCAAAATCAAAAGAAGTTTTGATGATTAGATTCAGCAGATGATGTAACTGCATCAAATTGTTATAAATATTTCTCAAAGCTACTCTTATTGCTAAACTTGCTTCATTGCAAACCGATAGGGAATGCTTCATCGAATGACACTAGTCCACTGTTCCCTAAAAGAGTAACCCTCCCACATTAAATGCTCAATGAGTATTTGCTTTTTCATTGAAAATAAACAAGGTACTAGCAACACCCTTAATGCCTTTCTTGCCTTTTTAACTTTCCTCCCAACTACTTTTTTCTTCCTTAGTTTTTCCCTTAGGTTTTTACTACTTTCCACCTTCCTCAGCATCTTTATTGCTCTTCCTAATTTATTTGGAATGTCCCTTAAAATTTAGCCCCTGAACTCCATGCTCTTTCTTTTTGGCATGCTTGGTTTTCTATCTTTCCATAGCCAGTCTCTAATTCAGGTAAACTTTGGCCCTGTTATTGCACTCTCAAATTAAGATAACAGCCTTCTACTGTTCTCTCTACCATAATATTTTTTTCTATTTCAAATTATTTTGTATGCAATGGTTAGTATTCTGCATTTTAATATCCCCTTCCCACTTTGAATTATTGGCTTTTCATTTGCTTTCCTTTAAAATTTCTATCAGGTGTTGTTAATTTCATACTTCCAAGCAAATTAAAAAAAACAAAGATATTTATTTTCTCTTGGAGTTTATTTTAATTTCATTGATAAGTCCTCTAGCTATTCTATTCAGAATTCAAACTCAGTCTCTTCTTGGCTTCTTTTATCCATCTATTCATCATTCATCCCTCATGTATTCTGTGAAGATTCTTTATAACTCAGAGAGGCATGACTTCCATCTTGTTCTAATTCTTCTGAGACAATTTCTTTGCTCATATCTAGCTCTGTGAAGAAACTTGTGGTTCCTAAACTATGGGCTGAAGTTCCTTGGGAAGTGCTAGATATTTTGAAACTGGCCTGTGACTCCGTAAGTACCTCCAAGCATTGGTATTATTGACTATTCTGAATAATTAAAACTCCACTTTCATTAATACTGATCCTCTTGTTCAAAAACATGAGTACAGCATCATTCATTCTAATCAATTTGAAAACAAATCAATACAGAATATAAATCAAAGTGTACTTAATCCCACTTGCATTCAGAAGTTCTTATATTCCACATTTTCTCCACCCTCAAAACACCCAGTTTATCTCCACTTTTTTCTCAGTTCTCTTCAGTACAAATCTATTATTCAGTACTTTTACTGACCTCGTCTCCTCACGATATTTTACATTGGGCACGTTCAATTTCACATACCAACCATAGTTACAGATGTTAACATTGCCTAGGGTGTTCTCTTGTAGCTTTTCTACCAATTTAGTAATTATTTATTACTGTAACTATAATTACCATTATTGTCTTTGTCATCAGTGGATTGACTTATGACTCATTTCCTCTAATAAACTATCTCGACCAGCTGTTGGCAAAGGATATCAGTGGCTGATATCCTGTCAACTATCTATCTGTGGGTGTCCAGGTTGTCTTCTAACATGTCAAGCAAAACAGCATATCACAACAGATTGAATGCAGGAGCAGATATAGATGTGGCAGTCTAGCTCTCTTGATTAAGCCCAGCATTGAAGGCACTTGCAAAAGTATAAACCAGTGCCACTTTACTCACTGAGTTTTTTGGTTTTGTTTTTGCAAATATCATTACTTTATATAAAATATATTGCTGATATTAAAATGGAATGGATTTATTATTGTTATTTAAAGATGAAGCAATGAATATTTTAAATATTCTTTTATGGTAAATATCTGTAGATGTATCCTAAATACAGACATCAGAAGGGTTGAGAACTATTACTTTAAGCATTAATATAAGGGGCATTTTGTTACTATACTTGTAGATCTGTTCAGACTCTCTAGCTTCATAAGTAATAATATCATTTTCAGAGAGTCTACTATAGAGACGCATGTTATATACATTATATCTAATTCACACAATAAGCATGTTAACTAGTTTTCTTATTTCTGCTTTTATAGATATGGGAACTGGGACTTAGAGAACTTAAAGAATCTCTCAAATTTTCCCAGAAACGAAGTGGTAAAGTCAGACTACTGCTTGAGTCCGAATCTCTAGTGCCCTTTTACTATTTAACAATATTTACCATAAATACATACTACTTCTAAAACCAAGTCCCATGGCATCATTACAATTCTGTACACAAGTAGTTAATGAACAAAATGATTATTGCATAGATGTGGACAGCCGGTTTTCAGAACCTCTTAATGGAAGAGGTTAGCCTTCAAACGAGCTATTTGTATTCAGAACTATTTTTTTCTAAATTATTTCCAGTTCTGGATTGTTTCCTGTAGACAGTGGGATATTGGTTTTGAAATCACTAGGTTTCAAAGAATGAACACAATTCATTCAACTTCTATTTAAGGTAAGCTTTCAAAGCTTAATTTTATGTTTATTCACTGTAGATGCTTAACTTGATCTGAAAATATTTCAAAATTCTACTTCCTAATAACATGCTTAGTCATCTCTGTACAGAACTAGATTTTCGAAGTTATTAGGGCCTAATTAAGCTTTGTTCAATTAACTGACCTGCTGCCACGCTTGCAGGGTGCTGTGTCTTGAAACTCAGAAAACAGCATCACAAAAGATGCTGGCTTTTGTAGACTGAGCCAACATAATTCTTAGGAACCCCACCCCCATCCTACCAAAAAGGAAAGATAATTGATTTCATTTGTTCCTGAGAACTTTTGGAAGAAGGAGCTGTACAAGACAACTGATTCAACTTGTAGCAACCGTAAATGAACTTTGTGGTGGGCAAGATCCTGGTAGGTCGTATCTCCCAGTAGAGCACGGAGAAGAGGAACACCATGACCTAGCATAAAAAAACACAGGAGTTATCTGAGGAAAGTGTTTGTTTTAGTCAAATTTGATGCAAAAGCCAGACTTTCAAATAGAAATGTCAAGTATGCAATTAGAAATCTCTGATTGAGGTTAGAGAAAGAACAGGATGGAATTTATAGCAGTAAATGTTCTGGATTAGAGATGAAGCCATATTTTTTTTGAATGGAAATCACGAAGAAATAAGGTTAAAGCTATGATGACTAAACCTTGTATAAATCCTGTTAGACTGGAAGATAACGAAAAGAGCAAGGTAAAAATGGCAACAGCAAGAACAAAAAATGTGGTAGAATATGCAAGTGCCTTCAAGGTCTAATGATAAAGAAGTTTGAGGAAAGAATATTTTCCCCACTGTATCAAATGTTCTAGGGAAGGAGAAATAAAGAAGGAAATGAATATTGTGTTTGTTAATAAAGAGGTCATTGATGACTTGTGAATTGCTGGTGTAGGAGCTAGATCCTGCCAGTCAACATGAGAATGTAATTAAGATGGCTGCTTGGGGTACTAGTGGAAAGGTAACAGTTATAAATAAAGAGATGAAAATAAACATACAAGGTTTTAGAGAAGACTGATAAATGAATTTAAGATGATGCATAGATGACTTGAGAGAAAAATTTCACCATCTTTCAGTTGTCTACTAATCATGGAAGATATATTCATTGAGCACCTATGATATACAAGCACTGTTCTTGGTGCTTGGAATATACCAGTGAACAATTTAACCCCAGATCTTTACACTGTGAACCTTTATGTCTTTTTTAAATTCTTAAAAGCTCCTGCCCTTGGGCTAATTCAGCATCATGAGAAGAGTCATGTTGTTGTATACGTGCAGTGGTATACTAGTAAACTGGATAACTGGAAAAGAAAAGACAAAAATGAAAAGCTCTGATGTAGTGTTTGAGGACTTTCTAGGTATAAATATTTAAACGATGGTCAATTGCTAGCTACAGGATGAGACCATTGATATGGAGGTGGGAAAGATATGCAGAATGGCTCCCTCAAGCCAGTACGAGCCAGCCCAGCACACCAATGTCCTGGCATGTCTTGCTTTGTATTCTAGGTATATTAACATATATCTACCTTTACTTGATCCATCTGTAAATTGGAGAAAGTATTTCTTAATTATCATAAGGAGGGAGTTTATTGTTGAAAAGTTTTTTTAAAATACATTGATTTTGATTTTTAGAGAGAGAGAAAGGGAAAGAGAGAAGGGGGAAGGAAGGGAGGAACAAGGAAGGAAGGAAGGAGAGAAGGAAGGGAGGGACACATCAATTTGTTGTTCTGCTTATTTATTCATTCATTGGTTGATTCTTGAATGTGCCCTGACCTGGGATCAAACCCGCAACCTCGGCATATCAGGACAATGCTCTAACCAACTGAACTACCTGCCACGGCTATTGCTGAAAAGTTTTGATGCAACCAAAAGCAGGAGAAATTCAAGCTATCAAAAATCACCATAAATCATAGATATTTATACTTGAAAACAATTTTAATTTTAGATGTGAAAAACAACAATTGAAAAATAAACTCACAGATGGTAGACAGCTTTCAGAAATACCATAATAACACCTTACTTATCTAACATCATTAGGAAATGAGCTGTTTCACATAAGTGAATTTTTCTATAAGCAACAGCACTTTTCAATTTTAAATAAGTTTATGTGGAAGTTTTTCAAAAATGGGTTAGGAAACTTACTGCCTTATTTATTTTTATAATGTATGTTTTGAGTTTAAAAGTAATTCATGATCATTATACAACATTTTAAAATAGAAAGATATAAGGGAGAGAAATCTATTTCAAATTTCATTATCTAGAGGTAATTAATATTAACATGTTGGTTTATTTCCTTTCCACCTTTTTTGCATTCATATATTTAAAGGTTAAGTATTTTGTACCTAGCCTATATCATAAATTTATTTGTGAGCATTTTTCCACATCATTAACTATTTTAGGAACACATGATTTTTAATGGCTGCATAATATTTCATCAAATGGAAAAATAAATATGATTTAAAATATATACATACTGTTAACCAGGTAGGTTGTTTCAGTTTTTTTCAGAATTATATTGTGCTATAATGGACAATCTCATATATCTCTGTGTAGATTTATGACATTTCTAATAATAAATTCCTGGAAGTAGAATTAGCAGGTAAAAAGAGAAGGTTATTGCTTCAGACTTTTAGTGGAATTGGTCATATTTTAGTAAAAATTGGTCAAATTTCGACTTCAGAAAGATGATAACAGTTAGTACTTTTACAAGAAATATATGAGAGTACCCATCTCTCTGTGTTCTTGCCGTCAGCAAATATTAACATCTTTGCCATTGTTTTCACACCATGTGCTCTAAGTCATGGTGACGCAAAGTCCTCATCATGTATATTAGTAAGATGATGCAAGGGAAAGCACCTAAAACACTCCCTGGCATAGGTCTCAGCTGTGGGTTAGCACAATAAATGCTAATTTTTCATTCCAGTATCAACATGGGTCAGTGAGGCATATGCTACATGCAGTCGTTCAGAGATCCAGGCCTCTTCCATCTATTGGCTATCCCATCACTGAAGGTGATTTCAATTAGTTCACTCAGGATACTTTTTCCTTTTTTTTTACTTTTTATCTTCCTTGAGATATAATTGACCTATAATATTTTGTAAGATCAAGGTGTACGATGTAATGATTTAATACATGTATATATTATGAAATGATTAACACAATAATGTTTATTAACACCTCTGTTAGCTTACATAATTACTGTGTGTGTATGTGTTGAGAACGTTCACAATCTACTCTCAGCAACTTTCAAGCATGTAATACAGTATCATCCAACATGTTGTAAGTGAATTCATTCAACACCATTTGATATTATGGTTGAAGAAACATAAAATTTGTTCTAAACGTTATCCACTGCAATTGAATTAAAAATTGGTGTATAATAGGGAAATTCACTACATATTCTGGAATAGAGGAACTGATGTGATTTGGTGATGACTAGCATGTGGCAGAAGGAACTACTTTTAATTTCACTCCTACTAGATGTGTTGTCTTCATCTGAAGAATGTCTTCATTGTATGGTTGTTAGGCTCACGTGAGGTCAGCTGTTCAGAAGAAATAAAAATGTTATCAAAACAAAAATACTACTATATTAAATAACATACTATTTATACTTTTTATAAAGCCTTAATGTTTAATCTTTCAATTTTTCTAGCTGTTGCTGGCCTCAATGTATTTTACACAAGAATTGCAATAATTTCTTCCTGATGCTACAACAGATAATGCGCCTTTAAAATAGTTGCTAAAATATCTCTCCAAAGAGAGTAACTTTGTCAGTCTCCACCTAGGTCTTTCATCAGAAGTAGGCTACTGAAATATAGCAATACCTCCCAGGCTGTCAATTCCTTCTCCTGTTCCCACTTACATTGATGGTTGCCTCCTTTCTCTAATGGTTCCTGGGGAGGCAGTCCCATTACATGTGCTGTTGTATATGTCGCTTGCCAGTAACTAACTAGTCATTTTAAAATGCTACTTGGCTTGTAGCACTGGTACCTATCATGTTTAAGTATTCAGGAAAATGTTGTTAGGGTAGCTGGATTGGAACTCGAATTTGGAGGGTGTCTATGAAACAGAATTAAACCCTAAAATATTGGTACATATACTTTTAAACTTAAAAAAAAAAAAGAATTTAGTGGCATTTAGTACATTTCCAGTGTTGTGCAACTATCACATATAACAAGTTTGGAAACACTTTCAGTTCTCCAAAGTGAAAACCTTTACTCATTAAGCAATTTATCCCCATTTCCCTTCCTGCACCCTAAGACCCTGGCAACCACCAGTCCGCGTTCTGTGCTTTTTTAAAACTTTATTTGGAAATAATTTCAAATTTATGAAAAGTTACAAAATAAAAATAGTGCAAAAGACAACTATGTCTGCTTTATCCAGACTCACCTATTGTTAATATCTTAATCCATTTGCCTCTCTCTTTATATAATTACTATAGTAATATATTAATTACAGATATATTTATTCAAATATAATTAAACATGTTTATAGGTATTATTTTCTGATCCATTTTGAGGGTAACTCTCAGACATCCGCGTGGTATGGCCAGATTCAACTTCAGAGGTAACTTGCCCTTTTCCACAAACCACTAGGGCTGTGTCTCTCATATCACAGACATGGCTGTTTCTCTTGTCAAGTGATGGTCATTGGCATCAATTCAAATGCCAACAGGAATTTCCAGTTTTGGGCGCAGTGAAGAAGGAAACTCTATTCAGTGCACACGGCTCTATTGTGATGAAGTATGGCTGAAGAATAGCTCCGAGGCCAGCTGGCCCTGGAGCCAGTCCAGCCTCTGGCTAGACAGCTCTGCTCCTCTATGGTCTGCTTTGTTCTGCTCCACTCCATGATGGTCTGCTTCACTGTGCTCTCACCTTCACTGTGCTCTGGTGGGACATCTTCAGCGTTTCAGCTCTGCCAGGGACACATAGTCTTCAGGTTTGGGGAAAACGTACACTACCCAAGCAAGAGGAGTGCTAGCTTATATGGATAGAATTTCCCGCTCCTGGTCCCTGATTGGTCTGTCCTCATTCAAATTAGGGTGCCAAATCGTCACGTTTTGGTTCAAAAGCAGTGTCCCGATTGGTCGGGATAGAGCCATTCTGATTGTTCGGAGCTGTGCAGCTCTGATTGGATAGGGAAAGCATCAGTTCAAGTGCAGAAGCTGGCAGTTTAGCATCGCAGAGGCCGGGAGTGTAGTGCAGAGGCTTCTCTGTGAAGCACAGCTTTGCATGACAGACTCCTGTACAGAAATGGCTGTTATGCTCTGGTTTTCTGTTTGTTTGTTTTGTTTGTTCTTTTTTTTCAATTTTTTCCCCAGTTAGCCACTAAGATCCCTTCATAGTAGGTGTGTTTTTGTCTTTTAGGGTTTACATCTTCATATACTTAAAATCTAATGAAGACTCCTTTTCTACAGAGTAACCTGCACACTGCTTTGCGGGGCATTCAGTGTGCTCACACGCTTGTCCTCACTCTCCTGTCATCAGCTCTACCCATATCAGACTGCTGCCGATTGCCTGTGCCTTGCACCATTTTTCTGGGGGATTTTTTCTTCCGATATTTCTTAATCTCCATGTTAAATTCATCCATAGCTCAGCTTAAATACGTATTTTGGTTTTGGCTTCCTTGACATCTTCCCCGATGCCTAATATGCATAGCATTTGTAACACAGGGACTAAGACTGTGGATTTGTCTGGTCGTATCCCAGCCCTGTCACTTTTTAGAATATGAATTTGATCAATTTCCATCTTTTCTTCTGCTGTTCACCTGTAAGGTAAGAAGAATTATGGTACCTACCTTCTGAAGCTGTTACAGGATTAAATGAGATAACAGTTCCAAGTGCCTAATACAGTCTATGGAAAATAGTAAGCACTCAATAACGTGTTAACTACAGTTTTTGTAGAACACAGCTCAGTATATTTTTAATTAGTTGTTTATCAGTTTCCCATGGCAGCTTATGAACTTCTTAGTGTTTAAAACCCTTGTTTATTCATCTTCATTGCTATAGCCCTGCCTTTAGTAGAGTTTACTCTTAAATAATAAATACTTCTAATTCTACAGGTAATGCCCTTTTTTAGACAAAGTAGGTTACTGACGCAACTGAAAACAAAGGTGAAATCTGTACTTAGGAGTCTTTAGCTTATAACTTCTTATGT
Organism: Mormoops blainvillei; assembly: GCA_004026545.1. NCBI lineage: Eukaryota > Metazoa > Chordata > Mammalia > Chiroptera > Mormoopidae > Mormoops > Mormoops blainvillei. The sequence continues at coordinate 139,984 of PVJD01003929.1, forward strand.
AATCTGCAATGAACAAATAAGAATTCTAACTTTTTCTAGAAAAAAAATCAAATGAAAGAATAAGCTGATATCCAGAAAAAGTTCAGTTAAAGCCCTTGTCGCTTCATAAATTTGTTGAAGGAAGACATTACACTTCGGTATGCTTCTGTTGGTTCAGAAATGCAAATGACACAGAGTACAAATAAACATATCCATTAGAATAAAAATTCACAATAAGCCCATAGTACTTAATAATCAAATCATTCCTACGGTCAACATTTATCATAGATGTATTCGTTTTCTAGGGCTGCTGTAATGAAGTACCACAGACTAGGTGACTTAAACAACATGCATTTATTGTCTCAGCTCTGGAGGCTGGGAGTCTGAGATCAATGTGTGAACAAGGTTGATTTCTTCTGAGGGCTGTGAGGAAAAATCTGTTCCATTTCTTTCAGCTTCTGGTGGTTTGCTGGCAATCTTTGGCGTTCCTTGGCATGGAGATGCATCACCCCAATCTGTGCTTTTATGTTCACATGATATTTTTTTCTGTGTGCATGTCTGTGTCTAAAATTCCCCTATTTATAAGGGCACAAGTCATGTTAGATTAGGTTTCCAACCTACTCTAGTATGACTTCATCTTAATAACATCTTCAAAGCCCCTAATTCCAAACATGGTCAAATTCTGACATACTGGGGATTAAGACTTCAACATACAATTTTGGAGGAACATGGTTTACCCATAGCCATAGACTTTAGAGAACACTCTGAAAGTTTATTAAAAGCAGAATTTCAGTGTACATGATCTTGCTCTTATACTGGTCCTCCAGGAATATCGCTTTTGAAGTTGCTTTTTAGAACTTAAGTGCTAAGAGTAAACAGATTTAATGTTTCTAAAATTGTGTCTATGATACTTGGTATTCCTACACCATAGAGGAATTTCCTATCCAAATAGATAGGTTTATGATTGCTTAGAGATTATGAACTTGAACTTTGCTGAAGCAGGCAGGTTTGCAAATTTTAACAGTGTTAACATCCCAAGAAAAAAAGGTGATGAATTCCTGCTTTCAGAAATTAAAATCTGATTATTAATTTAGAAGTGTTTGGGGTTAATATAAAACCCACCAAAAGTAAAATATTTAGAGGGGCTGTGGAGATACCATAGAATTTAGGGACTTGGGGAATATGCAGTTTTTCTTTTAAGAAAAGATAATTATATTCAAACTAAGGAACACAGTATTCTCAGTCCCTAAACACAGAAACAGGATGCCAGTTAATTTACAGTGTAAGTTAAATTTGAAAATGCTTAGCTTTTACTGTACCCAGTGGTAATATCTCTTAAAATTTGACCATAAAGTTAAAACTGTCTCTTTCTTTCTTCTTCCCTTTCTCTTTTTCCTACGGAAAAATCTCATCTGTCATTTCTGTATTTCATTCTTATTCATGTCTCTATGAATAATTTAATTGTTTTACTTCCTTAAATCTTGCCTTATATAGAAAGTTTATGTGAACCATACAGGAAATGATATTCCTTGCCCAGATAGGACATTTCAAGAATAAAAATTATAGTTAGAAATTATATTTAATAGTTAAAATGGAGAATAACTTCATTTGGCAAAGTGTGTTTGAGTTAACTTGAGGAATTCCCAGTATCTAGCATTGTGTCTTGAGTAGAAGGAATTTATTAATATCGCCACCTCCCCTTGGACTTATTAAAATTATACTCTATTCAATATTTATAGCTAAAAATTAATATTTTGCTCTTCTCTTATTTCTGATAAAGGAATAGTCTTATCTGGAATGTGAGCACACAAAATGTCAGAAGGATACAAGTTCTTGGAGAATTTAATTTCTGTACAGTATCTTGTTCTTAGCATTTTCTGTTACCTTAAAATCCATTGTTTATACAATGTTAAGCCATTTTTGTTCAATTCTGAGTGTTTGACCCAAATAAGATAGCAAGTTGATTTTATCTGTCCTCTCAGAAAGCTTTTGTCTTGACTGATTTCTCATCATGAATAATTAAACAATGTTGGATTATAAATTCCATTATAAACACAGTATCTCAGAAATGCGTATTTATTTCACAAGACATATATACTAAGGAAGCAAATCTGCCAATTCTATGTAAAATTTATTTTCAAGTGTGTAATATGAGATATTTTTCATGTAATGAGAAAGCAGAAGTGTTGATAGCCGTAGAGTTAGTAAGCACACAAGAAAAATTCCTGGAAGGTCCATTGTCTTTCCACATATTTAGGTTTCCTATGAAAAAATTCAAATGTTGTCTCTAAGTTTGCAAATTAAATCTATTACAAAAAAAGAAATATTTTTAAAAAGTTGTCGATAATTAATGCAAATTGAGAATCTGTTGTGATCCATTAAGAATACCTGGCCTTTCTAGAATAATGAAACAAAGCTTCAAAGATGTTTTCTTGGTTCATTCTGAATGTTGGTCATGGGCTAAAAGTAGGAATTAGTTCCCCATTGTGGAAATAAGCATTGAGATTCCATAAATGCCAGTTTTCAGAAAGGACGTTCAGAGTGATTCAATAGTCTCTGCTTTGAACTTCCAATATGGACCTTGAATTCAAGAGAGAAAAAATATATATAAACGTGAAGCTTTAGTGAAATAATTGCCACTTAAGATATTTGAACCTTGAGCACCACTCTTCTCAGTGATGCAGCATAGTCTCTTCCAGGAAACCCGCACTCCTCCCCTTCAGTTTTCTTGACACTTCCAATGATCTGCTTCTAAATAGAAAAAATATGTGATAAAATAATGGTTTTCTTTTTGCATCGGGCAGTAATTCCTAGTATACTTTAGTGTGCTTTCCCTTATTCAGTTTCCAAAGAAATATTCTTAAGTCAGCTTCTCAGCATCTTTTTACTGGTCAGGGAGACAAGCCTGCTGTGTGCTCTACAAGCTGCTGAGTTGCCAGTGAGCTAATAACACAGCAGTCCCTTGAAGGAGGTGGCAGATTTCCTACCTATGGAAATTAAGAATGTTGGTCTCTGTGGTAATTTGGCACAGGGTTACCTTTTCTTTTAGAAATTTCTTCCAGTAGCAGCAGAAAAATTGCCATGGTTAGCCTCAAACACAGAACAAACTGGAAGTAAAATATGTTGTTAACCTAGGCCAGGTCTGTAGTGAAGTTCATAGTCCTGTGTATAATTTTTCTTGCTTTCGTCTTTCCCCACTTCTCCTTGTCCGTTTTCTTCCTCTGTAGTTTAGTTTGTGCTTTTTGGGGAGTCTAACTATTCCCCCTCAGCTAGCATGAGGTAGGATACTTAGTACTTTATAAAAGAATTATGCCTCTTTTATGCAAAATAAACCTGAGCCAATACCTGATTTAACGAACTCTTCTGGAATTCATACATTGGAAAAGTGTCACATAGTCTGTGGAATGTTTCATTATCGCCCCCCAAAATTAACTCCAATTCATTATCTTACAAATATCTAAATCTGTGTCCATAGATAAAGGTATGTCTAGATAAAGGTATGTCCAGATAAGAACAGATAAAAGAGATATCCACACATAAATATGCAGCATTTAAATGAAATATTCAAAATTATATCTAAGAACATAAGAAAAATTTGAGGACTGCTTGCTTAATGTAATATTTTAGAAGTTATTTTGATGTAGTTTTTTTAATATAAGCATACTGATTCTCACAATTTTCCTTGGTTGCTCTGAATATAAAGTATACATATTATTTATTATAAGTCCTAATGAAATGACAGCTGTTATGCAGAGAAAGTTAATAAGGTCTCTGATACTTTTGTTAAATAATATAAAAATAGTTTTTCACTTTATCTTAAACACAAAATAAAATTTATTGGAATAAACTTAAGCCCTGGCTAGTCGATTTTGTTTGTTTTACAATGTGCATAGGTGCTTTATTCTTAAAAGGAAAAATTGACAAGAAAATGACTAAATATTCATTCACAATAAAATGTATAAGTAAATGTACATTCATATGACAGAATATTACACAACAATGAATAAGAACGAACTAGTTCTGTGATGCAACATAAATTAACCTTATTAATGTTAAGTGAAAGATGTTCTAAAAAAAGAATAAAAATGATCTTTACTATTTTTTTTTACTAATTTAGAGTTTTAAGTCAGCACCTCTATAATTCCTGAAGTTTATGAAAGAGGTAATGTAGCTAGAAAAGTAATGATATTACAAAAGATAACTTGTGTTAGTGTAGACGATGCTATATGTGTGTAACAAATTATGTGTATATAATGCTTTAAACTTTTTCCTAAATCAATCATTTCATTGTTTTCTGATTAATAAAAGACCTCACATGAGATAACCATAATCTTCACATGTATGCATGTGTATATGTACGTTTACCTTACATATATACATACTTACATATATATATACATATATTCACTACTTGACATCTGATCACCCAACTATCTTACATGACAGTTCAATGTGTTGAGTTATTTATTATTTTTATTTCCAAATCTCCAAGAAAATGTAGGAATTAGAATCAGCTACCTAAAAGCAAAATGTTACATGGTATGCTAAGTTACCCTTACAAGTTTGGCTGCATATTAAACCTTTTTTAGAGCAGGTACTACATCTTGTCTGCCATTGAATCCTCAGATTCTTACTGATAGATAAATGAGGGGGAATTTATAAAAAATCATGTATTTATTCTTATTTGTTTAAACTTCATTCACCTTTAAAGTATTCTACATTTGATGCATACACTTATCGAGACATTTTTCCCTCTTCTCAAAACAGTTTTTGAATTCATCAATTTTGATGTCTTTTAATGCTTCTGATGTTTTTTTGTTTCACCATTTCCACATCAGCAAAAGGTTTCTTTTTGAGGGCTTCATCCGGGGAAACAAAAAAAGTTGCCCTGGGTGAGATTGGGTAAGTGGGGGGTGGGGCTGATTTTGGTCAAAAACTGCTGACACACACTGTGGTGTGGGCAGGTTTACTGGTAAATCACCCATCATGAAATGGGCAAACGCATTGAAAGAGTCTTCAAAAAATTTCACTGAAACAATGCTGGCTGGTACACTAGTACAGATGGGTTCCTGGCACACTGATCTAGTGGGCTGAAGCCTGTACTACAAGGGGCCCACCCTCCAGAAGACAATTCTGGTTTTTTTGGGCATCAACCCCCATATGGTGGGAATTCAACAAATATTTGTAGCTTTCATTAATGAATGATTGATTTATGTAATGAACAACAATTGTTCCTAATCACTCTTCAAGTGTATGTTTCATCTTTTTTGACTAAGCACTTCTCTCTTAGCAAGGTTTATAAAATTTGGAAGTTATGTAAATACTTTAATCTTTGCAGCTGAAACAGTTTCTGCAAGAGACCAACAGCTAAATACTGTTAGGAATTAGTTAATTGAGTCCATTTATTAACTAAACAAGCATTGTGCTTTAAAAGGAGCGGTGTTCAGTGCAGCTAATGGAATGAAAGGAAGGGAGTCATTTTCTCCTCTGAAAAATTAGTGAAGTCAACATGGTGTTATGATATTTTATGACTGTAGTTCTCTGCCTCCAGTGTCTCATAAATATTGACTACTTGATAGTACAGTGAGATAAGCTGGAGAATTACCTAAGGAGAAGGCCAAGAAGAGAATAAAACCCCATGTGGCCGGAAGACATAATTCAACTCAGAAGCAAGCTAATGTCTCCCTTTGTACAGCAGAGTACAGCATGAGCAGGGACTTTGTCCTCTGGCAATGGTAGTCATGTTATAAGTTGAAGATAGATTTCTAGGGAGGTACTAGAAAAAGTCAAAATTTTAAAATAGGCTATATAACAACAATTTTTCTTCTTTTAACTTGTATGTGGAAGAGAGGTTGGGGTAAGCTTAATATAGCTTTTAGTATTTAGAACAATTAGGCAAGATAACTACATACATAATTATGTATCTATCATCTATTTGAAAAATTGCTCTAAAAATTCCTGGGATGTGTGTGTGTGTGTGTGTGTGTGTGCACCTGCTTGACACTGGCGTGTGATTTTCAGGAACACTACACAGGAGCTCTAGAGGCTTAGAGGCAGAAGAGAATACGGAGCATTTAGGGAATTGTGTAATAAGCACATGTCATGGATGATGGAGGTAAGACTAAAGAAGTAAGAAGAGCCAGAAGATGAAAGGTCTTTTATGCTATGGTAAGGAAGCTGCCTGGTGAGTTGTTGCAGTGGAGTAAAAGATCAAAGTTGTGTTTTTTAAGGGTCATTCTGACATCGCTATTGAGGGTGAGTAGAATGGGCTTTACCAGAGTTAAGGAAAGTAATCGAATATTTCAGTATGCTAGAAGTGGTAGAATATTTATTTGCATGTAGAAAGTAGAATACATAGTATTAATTATGGATTGATTATGAGTTGGAGAAAGGGGGAGGAATCTAAGGTGTTACCTGAGTCTTGTGGGAGCAACTGAATGGATGGTGATGATGTTGACCAAGATAAGGAATGGGAGAGAAATAACAGATTGTGGCAGATTGTGACAGATTCATGTTTTGATTTGCTAATATTGAGGTATCTGTGTAATATCTAAGTGGAATGACATTGGCAGCAGTTGAATTTATTGCTCAGAATTCAAGAGAGAGATTTGGACTAGAAATGTGGGCATGGATGTCATTTATGTGTAGGTGGTCAATGAAGCCATGGAAAGTGAGATAAGACCAAGAATGACACCCTAAGTAATGAGACTATTTAAGGGAAAAACATGGAAAGAGAGCTCCAGCAGGGACCTGAGATTGAATAACGAGAGAAGCAAAGCAAAGAAAGTAGAAACATGGAAGCCATAGGGACGGTAAGTTTCCAGGAGTTGGTAATCAATGATGTCATGTGTTGAAGACAAGCCTATGAAAACGAAGACAGAAAAGTAAAAATGGGATTTGGAAAAGCGTATGTCATGATGCATTGCAATGCAGGGTTAAAACCAGCTGAAGAAGTGAAGGAAACAAGTGTAGACAGTCCTTTCAAGAAGCTTACTTTAAAGGCAAGTAGGAAGAGAATGAGGGAAATAGAGCAGGATATGCCATTGAAGATGACTGTGTTATGTGGAAAAAAAACAAAACTGTTTACATGCATAGGAAAAATACTGAATAGGAAGGCATCATCTCAAGACTTAGAAAGTAAAGGCTAAGGTAAAATGATTTGGTGAAGGTAAGTTCCTGAGCAGATGGAAGGAAAGAAATCCAGAATACAGGTGGTTGTGTATCTGGCCTTGGTAAGAAGGAGGGTGAAGGAGGTAAGAAAATAAAGAAGTGAAGAAAATAAAGAAGTGAAGAAGAGTGGGGGGAGATGGAACTAATACGTACTGTGAAATGACAAACCCACATTTTACAAGTTAAAAAAAAAAAAGAACTTACTAACTCTCATACTTTTGTGGTTCAGGGCTGGAACTGCCTTCTATAGAGCTAGATCCTAGCTTTGGTTCAGAGGGATTGGAGTGTATTCTAGTGCTACCACATATTGAGTTTCAGCAATTCCTCTTCTCTGACCCTCCATTATTTTGTTATATCATTTGTACAAATGAAATGTGCAAAACGTGTGCATCTAAGGGCTTGCCACAAACTAGGTGTTGCATTATGGATTTTCAGACTGAGAGTCAGATAAATGACATTAAAGTGAGATAGGAGACAAGTACATGACTTGCTTCTTGGAAAAGAAATGAAGAATAAGTTTTCATTTGAAATTAATATCTAACTTTCACGATACAGAAAATGTGAAATAAAGCAAAGGCCACTTTGCTTTCTCCAGTTTTGAAATATTTTAAAGACGAATATGCTCTCTTGGTGATGCTTTGCACACATGCACACAGATTTGAATAAACGGGTGGAGAATGTAAGAAGAGTAATCAGTCCAAGATGTTAACTCATGGGGTCCGGATAGATGCTAAGACAGATTTATAGCAGTTACTTTCCGTATCTCATTACATAATTATGAATCAAGGACACCAACAGGATTTAGTCTGATTAAATTGGTCGTAAATGCATTAAATTTTCTAATTTATCAATAGAAAATCTAGATAATTTGACTAGGTGATAGCTCTTGCTTTTTAATTTTTCTACTTAATTAGTCACTCACTTATCTATGTTCTTTCGATAAATCTTACTTGAATTTAGTAACTATAGAGTCTTTGGAACTACCTAGACTACAGCCAGATTCCAAACTATTTAGTTCATTTGTTCATCACAAAAGAAGTAAAATAAAATCAATTGGGTGTTAAGTAATCACTCTTTCATGAGCACAAGCATGTGTGTGTATGTTTGCCTGTGTGTATACAAATCTTTACATTGTATCTATTATGTGTCAGGCACTCTTCTAAATGCCTCATGTGAATTAAATCATTTAAATCTTCAAAAACATACCTTAAGGTATATACCATATCTTAAGATAATAATACCATATTATTATTATTAGTTTAGTAGTAATATTTTGATTTTTCAGATGAGGAAATTGAGGCATAATTCAAACCAAGCCTCTCTGGCTTCAGAATTCATGCTGAGACAATAATTATGCTCTCAATATATGCCATTTTAGAGAGGTTTTATTTTAAGAATTTTATTTTTTGTAGAAGTGATAAAATTCAGTAATGATATATAACAACAACTAAAAATATTTTTAGTGGAGTACCTACTATTTTAAAGCAATGTTCATTATTATTATAAAGTAATATGAGTCATCATGGAAAAGATAAAAAAACGATTACACATAAGCTGTAATGCAAAGCTAATAACTGTTAAAAATTTGGTCTATTTTGTTCTCACTTACTAAGATATTATTTTTTATTTTATAAAATTTGGATCAAATTTTAAATAAGTCTTTGTTTTGCTCCTTTCATTTAATATTTGATGAGAACAATAGAACAATATATTCTTATGTTGTTCTACATACTACATATTATTTTTTTCATTTTATTTATTTTATTAATTTTTTTATTGTTGTTCAACTACAGTCGTCTCCATTTTTCCACCACCACCCCTGCCGCACCCACCCACACCTCCCACCCTCAATCCTACTCCCACTTTGGCTTTCTCCATGGGTCCTTTATACATGTTCCTGGATGATCCTTCCCCTTTTTTCCCCCATTATCACTCCCCCTCCTTCCCTCTGGTTACTGTCAGTTTGTTCTTTATTTCAATGTCTCTGGTTATATTTTGTTTGCTTATTTGTTTTGTTGATTAGGTCTTACTTATAGGTGAGATCATATAGTATCTGTCACCACCTGGCTTATTTCACTTAGCATAATGCTCTCCAGTTCCATCCATGCTGTCCCAAAGAGTAGGAGCGCCTTCTTCCTTTCTGCTGTGTAGTATTCCATTGTGTAAATGTACCACAGTTTTTTGATCATTCATTTACTGATGGGCACTTATGTTGCTTCCAGAACTTGGCTATTGTGAATTGTGCTGTTATGAACATTGGGATGCATAGATTCTTTTGATTTGATGTTTCAGGATTTTTAGGGTATAATCCCAGCAGTGGAATTGCTGAGTCAAAAGGCAGTTCCATTTTCAGCTTTTTGAGGAAATTTCATACTGTTTTCTACAGTGGCTGCACCAGTCTGTATTCCCACCAACAGTGTACTAGGGTTCCCTTTTCTCCAAAACCTCACCAGCTCTTGTTGTTTTGTTGATTTGTTTATGATGGCCATTCTGACCAGAGTGAAGTCGCTTCTCATTGTGGTTATAATTTGTATCTCTCTGATGGCTAGTGGTACTGAGCATCTTTTCATATGCCTCTGGGCCCTCTGTATGCCCTCCTTGGAGAAGTGTCTGTTTAGGTCCTTTGCCCATCTTTTTAAATTGGATTGTTTGTCTTCCTGGAGCGGAGTCGTGTGAATTCTTTATATATTTTGGAGATCAAACCCTCATCCGAGGTATCATTGGCAAACATATTTTCCTTACGGTTGGTTCCCTTTTCATTTTGCTGATGTTTTCTTTTGCTGTGCAGAAGCTTCTTATTTTGTTCCCATTTGTTCCTACATATTCTGCAAATCAAATATATTTTTGGATATAACATTTTCTTATGTATGTATCATGTTTATTAAATGTCTTGTATTACTGGATAATTTGTGAATGTATTACTTTACTATCTTAAGTAATTATGATGATCATTGTTATATATG